>BMAW01059612.1:133549-222973 GCA_019974015.1 Nephila pilipes | reverse complement strand
GGGGGGGGGCATGTCCAATTAGTAGTCAGTAGCTAAACACTCTTCTTACGATACTTAGCTTTACCCCTTCTTTAGGACACAAAATAAATAACAGAATGTTCTGCCTTATTATAATAAAAATGATTATTTATTTTCATAGTAAGGGAATAAAAAGGAAAAAAAAAATGAATTACATGACAGCTAAGGTAAACCTTTTCATGTCAAGAGAAAATATGTTCTAACACTGTGATATGATACGTATGTCCGTAGGTAATACAAATATTTGATTACAGAAAATAAATTTTTATTTTAATTGATTATATGTAAGAAAAATTTGATACTACTGTAATTAATATTTTTTCATTTCGTAACCCAGTAAATTATATCGGAAATTTTGGACATTTAATTAAAATTTTCACTTACGAGCAGATAGAATAGTTTCAGAAAAAGTTTGTTACCGCCAGACATTTGGTATTAATATAAAAGAAATTATTGATAACAAGATCTTTTGTTATATTTATACCCTATGTAATTAAAAAAGGATTTCCTTGTACAGTATTATTAATTAAAAATTAACCCAAGTGTAAATTTAACTATTGATTTAAATATTAGAAGGTATATAATGTCACAATAATTTTAAATAAATGCTTCATGTAAAAAAAAGGCTTTTTACGATTATAGTTAGGACATGTTGTAAGGATTAAATACATATCTCTAGTATTTTGCTCTTTTTTGTATTGAGTTTATGTTTGTATGTGTTGGATATTTTAGTATTAAAAACAATGAAAAAATTACATTTTTATCTTCATTCTTATAAATTAAAATATTCTTTTTCATTTTCTTATGAGAAAATGTACGATACTAATGTTCAATTAAATGTAATTTAATTATTTCAAAATTCTCAATCATACACTTAACATTACTAAAAACATTCTCGAAAAATAAACATAAAAAAATGGAATAATAATTCAAAAGTGGCTGAATTCAGTTTCAAAATTCAACAAGATGAATGATTAGCAACCTTTTTCTTGAGCATTCACGATAGCTTAAGGCAAATAATTTAAAATTGCTTAATGTATTTCATCTACAACAGAATAATATCAACATATATTACTTAAAAAAATTTCTGTTTTGATAACTATACTTATATAAAAAACATTTCGTTATTATACGCTCACTACATTTTTATTCTAATTAACATAGATTCATCAGAAAAAAAAAAATTTCTTTTTCATTTAAATCTTAAAGTATTAGTGTAGTTAAAGTCTGTTCAGGCCTAAGAATATTCAAATATTGTCTTTGTAACCGTTGATCCTGAAGTGGTAATTATTAGCTACCGTCCTCGTCGAGTGGATACTCTAGTGCTGGACATCTAAATAGCTTCCCAAACGAACTTAGCACTCATTTATAATCTCCCGAGGAATAAAGGGTTGAGATGACTCAGAACTAGCTACCCAAGCCGAAAGCACAGGGAATCGAACGTGGTTCAGAAGTGCTCGCGATGAGACATGTGTGTTAACCAGTATTCCATCGCGAAATATATCCAGATAATTATAAAGCAAAGCATATATATATTTAATTCTTTTTTTTGCTTTACCTTATATCCCTACTTTTTCAAATCAGTAATAACCATAGGGGATCAGAAAATTGTATGAAAAGGTAAATTAAGGACCCTTTTGATTTCTCTAAAAATGGATATTTTATTTTATTTAATATAAATAAAAAATCTTCCACTTCAAAAGATACAAAGAAAAATTTATTGAGGTGATTTAAAATCAAATTGAAAAACATTATTTTAATTTGTAAAATGATAATTTTAAAGTTTAAATATTATTTAAAGTTAAGTTACTAAAAAATTGTTTTTTAAATAATAATTTGAAATATTTGGGTTCAGTTAAGTTAAAGTCTGCCCAGGCACAGGAGCTGCTCATTTCCGTTTCTGTTGTGTTTTAGTTTTGCAGGCGCTAATCGCTGACTAGTGTCCTGGCCGAGTTGTGAACTTGAACATACTGGCCGAGCTTGACGTTGAACTTCCAGTTTAGTGCCCAAATAAATTGTTACTCATTTATAGACTCAGGAGGAATGAATTGATCCATAACCAGTTACCTCAGGTGAGGGCACTGGGAATCGTTCTTGGTTTGATAGTTTTCGCAGTCAGACATGTTAACTATATCACTGCCGCAGCCAACATCATAATAATTATCATCAGTAGTCAAGATAATAAAGTGAAAAAGAAGAAAAACATTTATGTGTGCTATATAAATTCGGTAGCAGGTAAATGCAGTTTATAAATTTGAATGCTATAAGGTTCATACTATTTTGCATCGTTATTAAAATAAATACTATATATGTCACGACCGCAAACTTGTTAAGTGTCTTATTTCACATTCAGTGAATTACATTAGTATTTCATAAGGGTCTGAAACAAGAAACAACAACCACGTGAACAGGATTATTTGGTAAAGGGAAATTGCAATGAAAGTAGTTATCTTCTATATCAGCTAATAATTTAAGATTAAACGATTGAACTATGGTTATATTAACTTCTTCAAATGATAAAAACTATCAGAAATGAATACAAAATTAAGTATTTTCTAAACTAGAAAATTATTTGCTGATGTGATTTTTACATATTCGAATGTTACTAGATATTTTCCTTGATAATATTAGTAAAAGTGTGTTAGATTTGCATTATTATTTGTAAAATAAAATAGAGATATTTAAATTACTTTTTGAAAGAACAATTATTATTTTTTCAAATACTTAGGTCTATTAGAAAAATTACTAATAACAACGCAAAAAAATGTTTACTGAAAAACGAAACAGTAAAGGTTTCTTTTATAACTTATTGTTTAAAGGTTTATTTTGAATAATTGTGAAATCCGAGTCAAACATTGAAAGAGCTATTCAGAGTAAAATATTATTTTAACAATAAAAAATGTTACTGAAATTAAAGGCATCCCAAACGCTATTGAGACTTTTATTTCACAAAAAAATAAAATCCTTCGTACAATGAATGTGCGAATTGTTGCATTAAAATTAGAGTAAAAAAATGTCAGAACCTAATAGATTTTGAATTCGACAAAGCAGCTTATGTGAGAAGGAATGAAATGAAAATGTAAAGAGAGAATAAAGAGTTGAAAAGTTCAGAAAAAGATTTTGAAAACGTAATGCATTCAGCAATACGAATGCTATAAAGAAAGCTTTTAAGTCAATGTAAAAAAGGAAATTGTCGTCTTTCGTAACTGTGCAGGAGCATTGAGAATTTTTTTTCTTTTAATCTGAAACTTTCGTGTGTGAAAATACGATGTAAAAAAATCTGTAAAATGAGCTGGTGAAAGTGATTTTTGGGTTTTGTATATTTAAAATTCAGATAAAAAAATTAAATATATAATTTTAATTAGTATTCGGAGGCTAAAAATAGCATATCTATTACCATTATTATGAAAAAAATATGATTTTTTTGAAATTGCTTAATAAATACTTCTGTATAAGCAATAAATGAATCAAATAATAAGGGTATGTCTTTTAATGTAGCAATTACTTTTGATTTAAATTTTAAAAAATGTGGGAGTTTCTAATACTAGTTTCTTTCTTCATTGTTTTGAACAAATATTAGATCGAAATGTAATACTCGAATTATGTCCCTTATGTATAATATTCTTATTAGATGCACCATTTTAATGACACGGACAAGTCATTACATTATGGAAATCAGCAACATACATGCAGGGTCAGTAATTTAATATAAAAACCATTCAACAGTTTAGAGTTATGATATGTTAAAGCAGCTGAAATTGACTTCGAAATTGTCTCTTCTAAAAGCCATCATGCGAAACATTATTATGCATTAGATGTGATGGAGTCTTAACTAACTTATTGGCAAATATTGTTTCTTTTTTGGCCTGCCTGTTTTATACGACTTCAGGGCCCACCTAATACAAATTCATAATCTTGATCTACAGTCAATAATGGTCATCGATTCCATTTGCACTTCATGCACCACATTCAATTCACACTAATGTGAGAAGTATTCATCTGGTTTTAAGTGCAATATTCTCACTACACGTTGTGAACTCTCACATATGACTGTACTTTTAATGGAAATTCTCATGTAAATAGTTTATTCAAAGTCAACATTTCCTTTTCCCAATTCGCTGCTCTTTGATTCTCTTGCAACTTAAAATGCACGATTCTCACCCACTCTCCTATCCTCTTAGTAAGCAGTCAATGATATACTGATAAAGACAATTGAAATAAAGCAACTTAGTAACAGATAGCGAAAACAATCTCTTTGCTGAAAATTATGTTTACTTATTCTTAAATTATATATTTTTTTAATTTTCATTTTCTAAAGCAAGCACTTTAAAACATACATTTCAATACTTAAATTAAATTCAATTAAGTAAGTGCCTAAGATGTAAGCATCTAAATTTCGAAGCTATCATAGGCACAGACATTTTGGAACAAGCTTCTTTAAAGTTTACCGAAAAGGGTGTCGGGTTCCACAAATATGAGGGGGAAAATTACCAAGACCAAAAGGAAAGTGTTTGCCCTGAAGTAAAAGGAAGAAATGAAGTCTGAGAACCAAAGCATATATAATAAGAAGAGAAAAAAGGCTTCCCAGACCAGAATTATGATTTAGTAGCGGTCCAACGTACACAATTTTGTGTAGGCCTCAAGATCAGACCTAAATTTTTTGGACCATATCGAGTTGATAAAATTAAGCGCTAGGATAGATATGGATAGAGAAAGTAGGCGACCACGGAGGCCCGAATGTAACTACCACCTCTGCTGATCTAATAAAATACTTCTCCCCTGCATAGATAAAATCCGACAACCATACGTTCTCAACAGCAAATCCTTTTGATTTTTTTTAAAGTTTCCTTTTGTAATATTTATATTTCGCAGTTTTATAGCTGTAAACTTGTGTTCGATTAGATTGTAACGTCATCATCAGATATCGCTGAGGTCATCAACGCTCAGGAGTGGCCGAGCTATAGGATGTTTACATTTTGACACGCCTTCCAACACTAGATGACATCACGAAATGGAGCTCTACTTTGTGACCTCTTTCCAAGGGGTTTACACAAGTATCGGGAAACGGAAGAGAGCAGACAACAGAGAAAAACGTGCGATCTGATAGCTCCTTAATATGTATAACCAATATTTCTGTTTTAACTTTGTAAATACTGTACAATAGTATATGGCCTAATTAAATGTCATCTTCTAAAAATCCGCTTTGTTTTTGAATCCAAAAAACTCTAGTCATCTTTAATACAAGCCATGTACCCCCTTTCTGCTTTCTGTAGTTAGGATTCTACACACACACACACACACACACACATATATATATATATATATATATATATATATATATATATATATACCATATATATAATATAATTTATATTATAGTTCTTAAAATATTAAAACAATGCTTTATCTTCGTTAACATCATACTGTACTGTTTCTAGACTAAAAGTAGGTGAAAATTCAATTAAAAAATTCGAACTTCATGCATCTGAGAGTTTAATAAATAAATAAAAAATAATAATAACAAGTATGATTCATTTGGTAACACTACTTTTTATTGTTCTTATAAAAATAATATCAAAATTAAAAACTATATCCTTCTAAATTAATGTAAAAAAATTACTTTTGATTATAGTTACTTCCGAAACCAATTCTGAAAACATATTTAAAAGTGTGCATTAATTATATAGTTTTAGTCTAAAATCTCGGACTAGAATATTGGAATATTGGAGTTGAAATTTTACATTTGATGTGGTTAATTCAAACATTTTGACTGTAAATACTGCAATTTGATTTGCCAGCATTTCAATTATCAATTGCCTTCTTATCTTTTATATCGATCCTTATAATGACATTTAGAAAATTTATTGAAGCATGCGTAATTATGGAATGTTTTTCAGAAATAATACTTATTAAAAATACATATCCTAAATCAAGCTTTATATTAAATTCTTTAAGTTCATATTTCATTACATATTTATAATGATTGAATTTTCAAAATAATATATTATTTTTTTTCTGATGATTCTCATTTAACTAAAATCTCCATATTTACGTGCTATGAATAATTAAACATTAACATTCAAAATTTCTTATTAAACAATTATTCTTTGAATGCATTTGAAATGAGGATACAGTTTACAATATACTTATTTTATAAATGTAAGTTATATAATGTTATAAATAAATCTTCGATTTATAAGTAAATCAATAAATGTAATATTTAATCTTATAAAATACGAGATTTACAATATATATATATATATATATATATATATATATATATATTAATAATCATTTTATCATATATTTATTTATTGAATAAAATCGTAAACAAATTTACTTTTCTTTTATAAGATATTCAAAACTTTTTTCAATCTCTTAAAAAAATTGAACAAAAACTAAAATGCATGGGATCGTAGATAATCGTAGTGCCAAAGTAACTGGAAAATCATAAATGTAGGTAATATTTTTTTTATTTATCTTCCTCTGAAATCAAGGTAAAAAGTTAACAAAATAAACCGTGTGTAGAATTAAGGTATCCGTGCATCTTTAAAACGCCATTTTCACCAACATTTTTGATTTTTCTAATTTTAATGTCAGTTTTTAAACTTTTTTCTTTCTAATAGTGTTTAAATTTAGTTAATACCTTATTTAGAATTTAAGTTACAGGGATTTGAATTTTACTCCGTAGCTAAGTTTTAATTGCATTTGAAAGTTTGTTTTTGAATTTTCTCAAAATGAGTTTTCTTGACATATTCACATATGGCAACATAGATATTAGAAAAAGTTATGAACCAAATTAATTTAAATTTTGCAAGTACGTATCTTTCTTATACAGTTTTTAAGATCCTTTACTACTTTTATGGTTGTAAAATTGATATGTTTTTAGTAACAAAGATGTAACTCATGTATTGCTATAACTTTTTTTGATCTTTCATTGTTATTTGACTCGAAACACAATAAAAATTGTAGTTAAATGAATTTCATTTGGAAAGTAGTACCAGCCTCAAAACATGTTATGAGGAATAAGATAAAATTTACAGAATAATGATATTTTTGTCTACTTTTGAGTTATGAGCGTTATACGGATAGTCAATTTATGTAATATTTTCACCATGTTTTCCATTCCAATTTTTTTTAATTAGAAGCAGATTATTAAATGTGTTTTTCATAGTTTTAGATTATATTTTAACATTAAAAATGTTTTGATAGCAAATATCAATGTATTTTAAAAACAATTTCTCCGAAGGTGTACGAATACCTTAAGCACAAAATGAGGAATTATTTTGATAGTTTTACACCTAAACTTTTGTCATTTCTTGTTTAGTTTTTCTATTTTTCTTAGTAACTATCGCAAAAGACTATAGAGAGATTTACTTAAGTGTGCAATGAGTATATAACAGATTTTCTATCGAATTATTTTGAAACGTGATGGTTAAATTTGATGGGAATAGCACATAACATGAGGATTTGAAATAAGGTGTTTTTTTTTTTTTTTTTTTGGTCTGATCATTTATTCTTTCCTGTAATATCATTTAATTTGAAATCATTCAATGCCTTCTCTGGCTTCAAGTGATAATACATTTCTTTGATTTAACGTTTGCGAAATTTTCTGAGAAAATAAATCCAATTGCGCTCACAGAATTAAAGTAGATTTCACTTTTTTTTTACAAAATATATATTTCCTCCTCAGCTTTTTCTTATTTCATAATTTCAAATAAGTGTACTCGAAGAAGTTGCCCATAACATTATTTCAAATATTTTAAAGTTATTTTGTAATCTAGCATATTTATTATTTTGTATATTCTTATGCTCAGTATTATTTTTGTAAGTTCTGACATGATGGAATTTATATTACATTTTCCGGATATACATCTGACCAGATAGCCTTCTAAAGACAGTTCATTGCGAATGTGAGAAGCCTAAGATTCATGGCGAGCCCTGCAAATTTTCCCATTCTATAGCTTGAGTGAGGCTACGAGTGTCAGCCCTTCATCACCTATTGCGGGTTTGAATTGGGATAAGCTTTACTTATTACGTTTCCGTATATGGTAATGGTATATTCTCTATATCGTGAGCGACTGATCATCGAGTTCAACTGCACAAGAGAGAAATGCAGCTATAATGTGTCAAACAAAGTGCATCTGTGTTCTAGACATAAGAAATATGAAAAAAGGGGAAAAAACAGGTTCATTAACAAGAAGATGGGTCAAAAATAGAGAAGGATCATTAGGATATCACCAGTGGGGAAAAAATTTACCAGGCTACCTCGGGTCATAATTCATGTTCTAATTTAAAGACAGCTAGCCCTCGAGGTGAAATTCTCTGCATCAATGACTTTGTATATCTGGTTTAGCCTCAGACTATAAATTATAAGATCAACCACTGCAACAACGTGTTAAGCACCTACAAAATGTTAAAAATCGTCGTTACCATTATATGTTGCTAATTGGAGAAAATCGTATTTCTTTTAAAGGGTGTTTACATTCATTCAACTTATTCTCTGGTGAATGCCATTTGAATTAAACTAATTGATAAACACTTATAATACAGCGTGTGGTTACTTTTCACACAGATGACGCTGATGAAACTTCACTAAAATATATACAATTTGAGAGAGAGAGAGAAAGTTGTAGAGAAGAAAGCTAAAAGGCACATTGATAAAATAATATGCATGATGTAGGTCAGGTGGAAGCACTGCTAAAACTATTGTTGAATAAAATTTACATTCTCGTAAAAGAATTAGATTATTGTACCGTGTGCCTTCAGAAGATTTTCAATAAAAACTACATTTTTCGTAACATAATACCAACCGCTGTCTTGAATTATTTAAGATTTCCATTTCAATCAATTCTTTTTCTTAAAAAATATTTCAACATATTTTAGAATTTTCAAAAGTTACTTATAAATAATTCAGACATTCAGAATGCACTATAAGAACCCTTTTTTATTAGAACTTTTTTTTCGAAATAGTCAAATTCGTAATAATAAAAGTTGGAATAAGAAAAAAAATGACAGAAGCTTATATGATCTACGGTTGATGAATTTAAGGATGTTTGATTTTTTTATCTTTCCAATTTTCTATGCTGATCACAATAGAAAAGGGAACAAAAATATAAACAAAAGTGTTTTACAAAATTAAGTTTCAAAATATCAAACACCATGCTTCTATTATAAAAAATATCAAATTTTGGAAGATAAATATTTTGTTTGAATACACGAGGTCTTAAATTGATTTTGGCTTTCAAAGTTAATTCTACATTGAGCAGAGTAACATCAAAAAATCCTATTAGCGCGATATCGAACAACGAGTCTCTTGTTTGCTTTATGAAACTTTCATGTTTGGTTTGCTCTTCTAAAATTTAAATTGGATTGAAACGGGTTTATTTTTGTCCTTTTTATAACTTATATGTTCTCTCCGAGGTACGAAAGAAAAAAAATACTTCTTAGCCGACGAAAAAAAAATCTACTTCACTTAAAACTAACAATTTGTTTTTGAGCTTAGCTTATGAAAGGGAGGGGGAGACAAAGCTAAATAAGTTGCTCCTCAACTGTAACTTTTAATCGTGTATATAATATTTTCTCGAACCAAAAGATTTTTAATCTTTTAAAGCCACAACTGAATAAAACAATTCGG
Source organism: Nephila pilipes (assembly GCA_019974015.1). Classification (NCBI taxonomy): domain Eukaryota; kingdom Metazoa; phylum Arthropoda; class Arachnida; order Araneae; family Nephilidae; genus Nephila; species Nephila pilipes. The sequence continues at coordinate 213,318 of BMAW01059612.1, read as the reverse complement.
GGTACGGTAAAGTTTGAAGAAAGGCGTCTTAAAGGTTGAAAAAGAACAAAAAAAAAAAGGATAAAATGCTAAAAGGGGGGGATATCATGGAAATTTTTTACAAGTTTGATTAAACTTAAAATTTTCATTCATTAATTCACGGGTTCTTTCTATACTGATGAATTATGTAACAATTTTGGGAAGGGGAGAAACATGAAAAAGTTTTTTTCCTCACTCTATCTAATCCTTTTGTGCTTTAAAAATGATATATTTGTAAAATTATTGGGGATGATACGCAATGTCAATTTGTTTCAAAAACTATTTTTAGTTTCTTTACTTCTCATTTTATATGGTATATTGGAATTTACCTACATGTCGTTGAGCACAGCAGTTAATGAATCAATATTGTTTTTTGTTCTAAATTTTCACTAATTCCATTTGATTACATTAAGTATTTTAACAATAAAATGATACATGTAATGTACTGTTTTATCCATAATATTTATTTATGATTTTGAAAAAAACTTTGCGAAACACTTAGAATTTCTTAGTGTATTAAATACAGCAGATATTACTCGGAAACTGTTGATCTGAAAATTGAATGTACAAAGAACAATATACATATATATATAAACATTATTTTATTTGTCATTAATAAATTCCTTCAGTAATTGTATGCCTTTAATATTCTTTCCAAATGAACTAAAATATTAATAATTTATTATTTTGAAAACAAGTTATGCTGATTCATTTATGACATTCCTTTTTTTTAATTTTTCCAATCCTAGAAGAGCTTTCCGAAAAAAATCAACGAGCAAAATCGTATCATTAATGCTGATATTCCGATTGATCACTATGTAGATGACTTAATAATTTTAATTGTGGTGGAAGGCCCAGTGTTACTATTTTTATGCAAATTCTTTCATTTCAATTCTAAAAATTACTTTAATAAATAAAATACCTTTCTAGATGTAGAACTAAGAATTTACGAAAGCACAGTAATTATGCAGTAATATATAATAAGTACGAAATGCATTTAAATTTCAAATTATTTAGATTCCCTTCTGGAACATAATATTTACATATAAATTTTAAGAAATTTTATAATAATAAATAATTTATAACGTAATACTAACTTGGCAACTGTAAAGTCTGGTAGAATTAAAAATCTTAAGAAATTATTTTATTATAGCTCAAATTATGATTATTAAATTGATTCCTTAAGTATCAATCTACAATAAAAAAAATTGTAAGATCATGTTGTAAGTATTTAGCATTATTTACACCATCCTTATACACAATATTAGTTTTTTTTATCAAAATAATTAAAAGTAATTTTAAAATTCCATAAATATTATTTCTATACAACAATTACAATTTTATGTCTCTATAACTGAATGGCATTACCACAATAGCGATATTTTGATGGTATTGAATAACCAATATAGTTTTTAAATTATTTATTTAATATCAAACTATACATTTCTTTCCTAATTTGATAGACATTTTAAAATAACTAAATTTTAAGTTAATAAAAAAATAAATATTAAATTAATTTAATAAATATTTTTCATATGTATATTTTTTTAAAATTTATATGCGAAACTACGCTAGCTATTACACACACACGCACACATACGTACACACTGTGACGGGTTCAACTCGAAATAAAAATTCTTCATTCTTTAAATTTTAATTTATAACTACACGACGTCACAGAACAGCACAATAAGACGGATATTACATAACACATAAAACATTTAAGGTAAACATATCACAAACGCTCAACACAAGAGCTTCGAAAAAAAAACATCACAGTTCTACTAATGTCTGCCACGCCCAAAGTTCAACTTGTTCCAACGGATCGTATTCATCCGCGCCAATCTTCGGAACTCTTTTCTTCCAGTCGACCGTATCACAGCATTATTGAGAAACGACTCTGTGCTGCCATCTATATTGAAAATGGTTAATTAAGTGATTGAAGTCTTTACAGACTTATATTCCTCCCCACCTGGAAGAAAACTTTTTCCGAATGTGAAGGGAAAAGTTTTTCACTTATTGCCTGGAAAGAAACTCAACAAAAGGCATGATTAGTATAAATGTTAAAAGTATTTAAATTTGGATTCTGGAAATATTTGACCGATATCCGTACCAGTTCTAACCTAAATAGTGCCTTTACAAAGTTATCACAAAAAATTTTACAAAACAAAAAAAATATAGTAAAGGACGGTTAGACTGATAGTAAATGAAAATTAAATTTAATACTATAATGTAAACATTTAATGATATATCAAGACATAAAATTGGAAATAATAAAAAAAAACTTAAGTTTAAGGGATTCTACCTAAACTATTGGCATTCCGATGTTCTTTCCCTTTTTTATGCATTATTTCCGTTAAGTGTCTTAGATGATCTTCCCATGTTTTTGAAAAGATAGCTACGTCATCTAAGTAAGGAACTGCATATTCTTCACATTTTTTTAATAAATTTGCCATAAGTCTACTAAAATAGTATGGCGCATTCTTCAGCCCGAAAGGCAACCTTAAGGGTTTGAAGGTACAAAAGTGTGTTACAAAAGCAAAATATCTTTGCGCTCGCTTGCTTAATGGTATTTGCCAGTATCCTCTAGTGATATCCAAAACTGATATATATTTAGCCGCTGATATCTTTCTCTATCAGTTCTTTGATGTTTGGCAAAGGAAAATATTGCGTTCTGGTCACTTAGTTCAGTCTTCAATAATCTATGCAAAGTCTTGCATCTTTTCCTGGAACTTCCACAAGTATTAATGGAGACGTAAAATCAGACTCTCCAGATTCGATTATATTCAGTTCCATCCTTTTCTCAACCTCTGCTTTTAAGATATAGTTTTGTCGAGGTGACATACGATAAAGCTTCGCCGAAATTGGTCTTTCGGATTCAAGTTCAATGTCATGTTCAGCCAAATCGATACATCCAGGTTGATTTGAAAATATGTCTCTATATTTACATAAAAGTTCTTCAAGTTGTTTTCCCTGATTTGGTGATAACTTGGAATTCCTCTGAATATCGTTCATGAAGGTTGACCATTCAGAAACATCGTTTTGAAGATCCAAACTTGGTATCTCTTCGTCTTCAACTCTCAAGTTTTCTTCTAAACACAACAAATTTATATTTTCCGCTCTTTGATGATAAGGTTTTAGCATGTTGACATGATACACATGCATTTTATCCTTTTCTGGATATTTAACAATAGATTTCGTTTCAGAAAGTTGTTGAAATATTTCTCGAGGGCCAATCCATTGGACAGACAATTTGTTAAGCCTGGACGGAGCCACGACCAAAACTAAATAACCTATTCTAAATTGCCTCTTCACAGCCTTGCGATCGTACCCCAACTTCTGTTTCTGTTTGGCTTCTTCCATGATCTGGACAGCTAGTTCTTGACATTTCTTCATTCGATGGATGAGTCCAAAAACATAATCCACAGCATTATTTTCAGCTTGGCTTTCTTCAGTTAGCTTCTCGTATAATAACATAACAGGAAATTTTAAATTTCTTCCATGGACTAACTCTGCTGGAGAAAATCCAGTACTGTCATGTGTTACAGTCCTTAGGACAAAAAGAGCTTGAGTGAGGACTCTCTCCCAATTTGGAACTGCTTCAAGACACAGGACACAAAGAATTCTTTTCAGCGTTTTGTGCATCCGCTCAACAGGATTACTTTGAGGATGATGAACAGAACTTCTTACAACTTTAACTCCAAATCTTTCCAAAAATTCTGTTGTAAGTGCACTCATGAATGATGTACCTTGGTCGGTCTGTAATTCTCTTGGGAACCCCATTCTGCTGAAAATCTGTAACAACACATCCACAATAGTTGTCGAACATAGATCTGCCACAGGAATAGCGTCTGGATATTTGGACGACATGCATAATACCGTGATTATGTACCTGTTTCTTGATGGTGTTATTGGCAAAGGCCCACAGGCATCTACGTTTAACTTCGTAAATATTTCTGTAATGACGGGAACAATTTTAAGTGGAGCTTTCTTTTTGTCTTGAGGTTTTCCCACTCTTTGGCATTTATCACAAGTCTTGACAAAATTTTCGACATCACTGAAACAATTTGGCCAGTAAAACGTTTTGAATAATGCATCTTTAGTTTTATTTACACCAAGATGAGCTGCTGCTCCTTCATGACCTATTGTCATTAAATTTGTTCTATAATTTTCAGGAACTACAAGTAGTTTACGTTTAGTGCCATTCTTGTCTTCTTTCTGGAAGAACAATAATTTATCTTTAACAATATACTTAGTTTTCTTTGCTGGCTCATTTTAGCTTCTTCAAACAATTTTATTAATTCAGCATTTTTCTGTTGTTCTTTTCTAAATTCTTCACGGGATACTTTAGCAAGATTAAAGCCAGAAGTTTCAGGTTCCAATAAAGGTAAGATATTGTCTTGAACATTTGAAGACTCTTCATCATTATCGTTGATTTCAGGAATAATTTCATTCGATGATTTTGGAATCTGATCATCATTTTCATTCAATCTCTTCTGTGCATGAGTTTGAACAGCGTTCACCATATAGGCTTGAATTTCTTTATTCTTCTTTGCTTCTTCAAATAGCGCAGCAGTTTTATTTCCCAAAATGTATCTTCCTTGATCTAATGAGTCTCTCAAAATAGCAGCTTTTGTTACTATGCTACCGTAGACACAATCCAACTCTACTTCAGCTATTGGCAAGCACACTGCGTTTTCTTCAAGAGGCGTACGAAGCCACACAGTTTCTTTCGTAAACATTGAAGGTCGGACATTTTTCCTGCAAATTAAATCAAGAGTTTCTCCAGTGTCTCTAAGTATTGGCATTTCGATTCCATTTACTTTGCCTAAAGTTGTGTAAGGAGCCAGTAAATCACTGCAACCGTTTCTGAAAGTTTCATTCGAAGCAACAGTTTCATAATTCTTCTTAAGTTTATCACATTGTGGTCGAAGGTGTGGATATGACCCGCACTCGTAACATCTAAGCTGTTTTCTTTTCTCGAAATCTCTCTCGTGATTTTTTTCATGGACAGTTTCCCTTTTAATATGAGGTTTAGACTTGAAATCTTTAAACGTTTCTTTTGGTTTAAATCCACCATAATGTCCACTACTTTGGAATTTGTGGCCAATTTTCTTAGGGAACTCTCTTCTGAAACTTTGTCTAATACTTTCATATTCGTCCAATTTTTCTGCAAGATTATATGGAGTTTTCATCTTGATCCAATCATGAAGAAAATGCTCTCTCACTTCAGCTGAAACACGATACTTCAATTGTTCGGTGATCATCAGATCTTTTAGTTCTTCGAAAGTTGTAACCTTTAAATCGGCAATCCACTCTGAAAAATAACTATTTAGTTCATGAGTGTAGTTTCTCCATGACTTGTCTGCTGATTTTTGATGCCGGTAAAAACATTGCTTCAACTTTTCACTGTTTAACTTGTACCTTCAATATAATATCCTTAACAAAATCATAATCGTTAGCATTTTCCACTGGTTCTCGGGCTAGCATATTAGAGAGCTCTGCTGGCAAGACCGCCAACAAGTATGCTAACCAATACTTCTTCGGTACTTGAGCAAGTTGAGCTTTTCTCTCAAAATTTATCAAATATAAGCCCATCTCATCATTCTTTTCATCAAACCTAGGGGTAATTTGAGTTAGCTGTATTTTCGGTCCAAGATCGATTCTTCTTCCTGACTCATCATTTAGTGACTGATTCTTCTGTGATAATTCTAATTTTTTCATCTCTAATTCATGCTGTTTCTCTTCCCTAGCGATTTGCTCCTGTTTTTTTCTATCACTAATGACTCTGTCAAGAATTATTTTAACTTCTTCTTCTGCATACAACTGACTATTCAGAATTAATTTCTTTATTTCGGCAACTTTACTAGAAGTATTTACTTCAACCCCTATTTCCTCACAAATTTCCAATAAATCAAGTTTATTACCTTTGGCTAAATACGCCATGATTTAGGGAAAGAAGATCGAAATACTCAAAAAAAAAAATAATAAATTCAAACTAACTTATTTTATATAAATCGAATTTTCAATTCAAAATGAAAAAGTTATGCATAAGTTTTATAACTCTTAAATTAGCACAGACATATGTAGCACTTTACAAATCAATAATATAAAAATTTTTGGAAAATTATAAACATTTCAAAATTCACTAAGCTTTATCAAAATATGACATTCTATAAAAAGTTCAAAATAAACAAAATTCAAATATGTTACTGTACTATCCAAAACGAAACTAAATGCAAAAAATAATTTAAATGTTTTAATAACCTCTTCACAAGTCATATAATAGATATATTTATCATACTTAAAGAACACAATAATAAGAAGAAAAAATATTTTCCAACTATTGGTTTTTATCAATACTTTCTTATTATGAAGGTTATAAACAAATTGTTCACATCGAAAGAAAATCTTACGAAACACTTTTCAATTCACAAAAACTAATGTTATCTCAATAAATCTTTCAAAACAAATAAATCTGAATCACAAATTCTAAATAAATCTTACAATACTACTCAATAAATAATCAAACGATTCCTCTTTATAACAAACAAAAACTCAATTTCCTCATCTATTAATTCTAAAGGAAAATTCAAATCTTAACTACCATTTCAAAAGGAAGTTAATTGAAAATAAAATTCTAATTCAGAACAAAATATGCAGTTAACTTTTGCTTTAAGTAACAAGAACACACAATTCACTTTCGTTTTCAAATTCAAAACAAGAACCAAAAAATGCAGATATTTAAACAAAATATTCCAACCCAAAATTTAATACAAAATATGAATTTAGAATTATTTCGTTTTAACCTAAAATAAATGCAAATTCTCTTAAATAATATATTCTTTTAAACAACAATAAATGCAAAAGTCAAACACTATATTCAAAATTACATTCAACTTTCGTTTTCCAACAAATTCTTATGATAAATGGAAATTCTTAAACAATCAATTCAAAACCCAGCTATTAATACAAAAAGTGAGTAGTAAAATTGATTAAAATACACTTTCATTTTTGATCAAATCTTTGATATGCCATAAACAAATTATTCAAACCCAAAAATTAATACAAATTATGAGTCAAGAATTTAATTTAATCATAGGCACTATTCAGATAGAAATGGTACTTACCGATCTTCATTATTTTGGTAGAAGGACTGATTTTAATTCGTCCCATTCGCTGCCACTATTTTTCTATTCTGTGACGGGTTCAACTCGAAATAAAAATTCTTCATTCTTTAAATTTTAATTTATTACTACACGACGTCACAGAACAGCACAATAAGATGGATATTACATAACACATAAAACATTTAAGGTAAACATATCACAAACGCTCAACACAAGAGCTTCGAAAAAAACCATCACAGTTCTACTAATGTCTGCCACACCCAAAGTTCAACTTGTTCCAACGGATCGTATTCATCCGCGCCAATCTTCGGAACTCTTTTCTTCCAGTCGACCGTATCACAGCATTATTGAGAAACGACTCTGTGCTGCCATCCATATTGAGAATGGTTAATTAAGTGATTGAAGTCTTTACAACACATAGATATTATATATTACATTGTATCTATTTTTCTAAATTTTGTTTTCCTATCTTTACGTTTAAGTAATTACATAAATATTATTGTTAAATTGAAATAATTTTAACATCTGTATAAAGCAAATTAAATTACAAATTATATAAGTAATAAAAATGCAAATGAAAACTAAAATATTAAATTTCAATTATTAATTTTCAAATATTAGAGAATAAATTAAAACAAAATGTATTATTACCACAAATCATTCAAGTTAAAATATCACCAAAATTTTAACACATATAAAATATATTATAAGGAAAAAAGTCCCTCCCCCCTAAATTGTCTTAAATACAATATAGCAAAAATTTAAAAATATATACAAATATTGAAAATTTTTTAAATCAAAATAAAAATATAACCAGTCATTCAAAAATTACAATGAATTGAAAGAATCAAATATTTACCATGAAATACGTAACACGCCTCAAGAGAAAAGAATTAAGAAACATTTTTAAAAGTATAAATAATATTATGCAAACATGGTCTCAAATTTGGGCTGAGAATGAAATAGTTAAACTAGTTCCACAGATTCACCACCATGACGTCAGTATTTATATTATTATGAACTGTATAAATTAAGTATCATCAAAATATCCCAAAATAGAGCAGTAATTTAACCGAAAGAAAAAATCTAAGTAAAGGAAACCTGTACATTAAACCATAGTAAATAAATCTCAAAGCATTTAAATAAAAATATACTTATTTAAGTACATATTTAAAAAAATAATGAAAGAGTTATAAAACTTTTAACAATCATCTAGTAAATTGATGCTCTAGTTAAAATCTCCCAATATGGTGCAATAAGACAATGGTTTTTTTTAAAGATTAAACAGTATTGATTAAGCGATTGAATGTACAAATTAAAAAGATTTGCAAAAAAATTAATGTATTCTAGCAATTTTAAAATTTTTAATCTCAAGAAAATTATTATAAATTTATCAATAATTTTTGTATTAAGTAAACCAATTAATATTGTTTGTATGAAATAACAATTAAAAATTTGCAAAAGGAGAGATATAAGAATACGTTTTTCATTTAGTGGTTAAAGTTTAAAAAGCTTAAGCAAAGAGCTTAAAAAATAACAAAACATAGATTATTTACATATTTTTAAAAACATTAAACTAGAATGCGATGTCTAATGAAAATTCGATATTATATGCAAAAACAAAAAGGAAATACCAAATACATACACACATATATGTATATATATATATATATATATATATATATTGTTGTGCAAAAAATATGAACATAGTCCAAAAAATTAGCATTTCAGCGGAACAAAGAAGCAGAAAGGACTGAAAGACCTATCAGGAAATTGACCATGGTTAGACATGATGGCACATGTGCAGAGGTGCAGTTAGACGTAATGCGGGAGAGTCGAAGCGGGATAAGCACGCCGACGGTGCAAGCTCAGCATTTCTGGGAAACAATTACACTGCGTATATCGTCGAGTTGCTGCCTCAGTGTAAAATGTCGAGCAATCAGTTTGTTAGGTGACATCTGGATGATTTTACTTGAGTTCGAATCATTGGAAAAATAGAGAACCGAAGTGGGGTTGCGGAGTTCGGGATTTCTCACAGCATCATTTCACGACTTTGAAGAGAATTTCAAACTACTGGAACAGTTGTGTGACAGCTCAGCAGCGGTCATCCACGAGCCACTATACAAGTGGACGACTAGTATATTACCCTACTGGCCAGAAAAAATAGGTGACAAACAGCGGGAGAAATTGATAGACATGATTGGACGACCAATATCACGTTTTTTCGCGGCCTAAGGGCTGCACAATGGTGATTCCTCTGCACGACGACCTTTATGTTGTGTATCTTTAATGCCTACTCATCGAAGAAGGCGTTACTGTGTTGCTGGGAACAACACCAGAATTAGAGTGATAATCAATGGGGTCGAATACTCTTTACGGATGGTAAGAGATTCAGTCTGAATAGCTCTTCTGGAGAGAGTGTGGAACTCTCAATAATCCCTCCAACACCATCGAAAAAGACCAGTTTGGAGGTCACGATGTTCTCGTTTGAGAATGCATCCTGCTTGGATGTCTTCAAATCTTCGACAGAAGTTCAGTTACCGTGGACCGCTATTGCAACGAGATTCTTATTCCATATGTGCGTCTTTTTACAGGTGCTATAGGTCTGCAGTTCCTTCTCATGAACCAAAATGCGCCAGCTCATCGCACAGTAGTTGTTAATCAGCTGTTGAACAATTAGGATACATAATACATGGGTTGGCTGGCTCTCTGGATTTAAATCCTATTCAGCATGTTTGGGACTTACAAAGAAGACGTTGGGCAGAATTTAACTTACCATTAGTAACGATTCAGGAGCTCCAATTGGTTGCACAAGGTGAATGGGTTTCAATGCCTTAAAACTCATCAACTACCTCATACGCAGCATGGCCTGACGATGTGAAATCTCAATAAAGTTAGGGTAAATCATATCCCCTACTAAAGGCTGGATATTTCTGGCTTGACACCTGTCACGTGGATATTTCGGCCTTCGGTCGCATTGTACTCCATGCCTCTTTTTCAATAAAGATCCTCTTTTATCCTTTCGGGTTTTTTTGGTAAGTTTTGCTAACATTTCTCATGGCCGTTCGTTTTGGCAATCTTATGGTACTACTTATGCTGATTTGCAAAGCTTTTGCACAAAGTTATATTAAAAATAAACCATCTCATACTTAATTTTTTCTCATCAATGTGTATATATATACACTCATTCCCATACAAAATTTGTGCACCAAGAAAGAGTTGTCAAAATAAAATGAAATTTTATATACGTAATTACAACATTAATGTAAGTAAATGATCATAAAATCAAATCAAAATTATCATTTAGTGTAGGAAAATTACAAATGAATGGAGGTTTTAGTACCATTTTGCGCCACCTCTAGCATGAATGCATTCAATTGAAAAGTCCCCGGCCTGACACATAGATGGCGCTACTAGAATTAAATCCATATGTTTTTATAGTTAGCCCTAACCCTCAAAAGATGCATAAATTTGGCAGCTGTCGGATCATTAGTTTGTGAATTATAGCATTTTGAGTGAAGCAACTTTTGTTGTGAAAAAAATGGATAAAAAGGAATTTCGCGTGTTGATAAAATATTGCTTTTTGAGGAGAAAAAATACAGTTGAAGAAAAAACTTGGTTGATGCCGAGTTTCCGGACACTTCCCCAGGAAAATCAACCATCAAGGTTTGGTATGCTAAGTTTAGACGTGGTGAAATGAGCACCAAAGACGGTGAAAGCAGTAGACAACAAAAGTGGTTGTTACCCACGGAAACATTAAAAAAATCCACAAAATGATTTCGAATGACCGTAAATTGAAATTGAATGAAATAGCAGACACTCTAAAGATATCAACTGAACGTGTACATCATATCATTCACGAATATTAGGGTATGAGAAAGCTCTGTGCAAAGTGGGTGCCGCGCGAGATCACTTTTGACACAAAAGAACGACGAGTTGATGATTCGGAGCAGTGTTTGAAGATCATCAAGCGTAATAAACCCGAGTTTTTGCGTCGATATGTGACAATGGATGAAACATGACTCTATCATTTTACTCCGAAGTCCAATCGACAGTCATCCGAGTGGACTGCACACGATGAACCCGCTCCAAAGCGTGGGAAAACGCAACAGTCGGCTGGCAAGGTTATGGCGTCTGTATTTTGGGATGCGCATGGAATAATTTTCATTGACTACCTTGAAAAAGGAAGGACCATCAACAGCGACTATTACATAGCGTTATTGGACCGTTTGAAGGATGAAATCCCCGAAAAACGGCCGCATTTGAGGAAAAAAAAAGTGCTGCTTCACCAAGGCAATGCACCGTGTCAAAAGTCAGTGAAAACGATGGCAAAAATCCATGAATTGGGCTTCGAATTCATTCCTCATCCACCGTATTCTCCAGATCTGGCCCCAGCGACTATTTCCTGTTCTCAGATCTCAAAAGAATGCTCGCTGGGAAGAAATTTCCGTCGAATGAAGAGGTGATCGCCGAAACTGTTGCCTATTTTGAAGCAAAGGACAAATCGTACTACAAAAATTATATCGAAAAGTTGGAGGGTCGCTATAATCAGTGTATCACCCTTGAAGGGAATTATGTTGAATAAAAAAACTAATTTTTCCAAAAAAATGTGTTTTACTATGGTAGGCAGGGGACTTTTCAATTGACCTGTTATATATATATAAGTGTTTGTGTGTAAAATAATTGAATAATTTACGAAAATTATTAATGAAGCAAGAATTTAAATATAAGAAAAGTTGTAAAATTACGAATAAACTTTAAACATTCCTTTTTAGATTATAGAAAAATATCTAAGAAAAATGGGAAAAAATCTTTGAGAAATCTGAAAACATTAGAAAAAGAAAAAATTACACTATAAAACATTAAAGAAAGAGATCGAATTCCTGAAAAAATTCTAAATGAAGGAAAATATCAAGAAGCTAAACTTCAAATCATGAATTAGTAAAATCCAAGGCATGAAAAACAATGAAATTCCAGGTAAATATACCCATAAAAATGAAATTTAATACAATGTACCAGCGAAGTCATACATTATTTAAATTACCATCCAGTTAAATCAGGATGCCAGCCATACCGTCAATAAGCAAATCGAGCACGGCTTGCTTCAAAATATGAGCGTTTTGAGCCATAGATCCTTGAGAGTACCATGGCTCAAAGTACGCATTTAGAGCTCGTCTTGCCTGAACAAGGGAGAACGGATAGAAGACTAGAAAAGAATAGCATGGAGCGATGAGTCTAATTCACTCCGATAGGAAGCTGAGATTATGTCATCAGGTTCTTGAAGCCGTGGATCTTGCATGGCAAATTACTTAATTTGGAGCTGTATTTGGCATGTATTAATCATGGCCTGAGATGTTTTCTCTTGTTAGTTGTGAGGATTTTTGTTACTTGTACCGACATCTCTGAATGCGATTCAGTACGTGGAGTTGATGGGTGTTCACTTATCTCCATTTATGTTGTACTGTCTTCTATATGGAAATGGTGTATTGCAGTAAGACAATTCCTCTTCTAATAGGTCCCTGTTGGCTACTGTCTGGTTGGATGAGTATTCCCCTCGATACTATTTGATGAATTAGTCACTTAGAAGACCAAACGTAAATTCCATTGAGTACCTTTGAAATGTTTTGAAGAAATGTGTGAAAGAACAACACACAACCCCAGCATCCCGTACTGAATTATGGACAGCCCTAGCCTATGATTGGCATGTCATTTCTCTGGAATGCTTCAGAAACCGTGTTGAATCACTGTCTCGTGGTGTGGATATCATCAAGACCAGACGTTTTCAAGACTGGAGGAGGCCTAACTCGTTATTAGTTTTCTGTCTGTAATTCAGGGGTACTTCAATATCGATACATGTCCGGAGAGAAATATACTTTGACAGATTAGTTTGGTTGTGTTAAATGAGCTTCACTAGAAAGTTCTATCTACACTATTTCATTATAATTAATTTAAAATATTAAAGCTAGAATTTACACTACCGCACTTACATTAACCATGCAAATGCAACATTTGGGGTACAAGTCGTACGATAAAAAAAGTGTATTAATAATTTTTGTCACAACATTCTGTTCCAAATTTAAGTACATCACTAAAGTCACTTCTCTTTAGAAACTTTAGGTAAAATGAATTGCCACGCTTCCTACAAAAACCAACGAATATAATCATTTGTTTTGTTGGATAGCTGAATGCAATAAGCTTAGCTATTGATCCTTAAGCACTTAAACCGGGGTAGAAATCGACATCTGAAAAACTGAACATCTGATGCCTGGGTGTTGGGTGTTCTTGATTACCTGGGGAATCAGACTCTAAAAAGTTATTCATGAGAAACACTTATAAATGTGGCTTGTCCTTTCTCGCCAGTCCAGATGTCTTTGATGAGGACCTAGACCGGATGCAAGAGGGAACCACTAAAGTGAACTTGGTAAGTGCGGTTGTTGTAATACTTTAATATATTTTATGAATATTTCTGATTATTTTGTGAAATGAATTTATTTAAATTTTAACAGTATGTATGGGATATAATTTGTTCAAACTAATTGTTTCGCAAACAAATGAAATAATCAAAATTTGTATAACAGTAGACAGTATAAATTTAATCAGAAAGGTCACTTATGTAACTTAAATTTAATCAGACTAATTACAGAATAACTAATTCCAGAGTTACAGAAATTCGACAATATTGATAATTATTTTGTAATTATTAATACATGTTTCGCAAGGAAATATTAATTTGGCATACATTGTACAATAATTTTGAAATATTATCCAAAATCTTTGTCACGGAAAGGAAATCATTTTTTGTGTATTAATCATATAATATCTAATTATTAATACTGACTTATTAATTGCTAATTTATTTCCTATTTTATAATTAAAACTTGCATGTATATTAGACTGGTGGAATTATAAAGTAATGTATCGAAATTTATATACATTTTAGATGGATTAAATTTAACATTTTAATAAAGAACAATTATTGCATTTAAATGCAATGTAAAGAAAAGCGAAAGTTTGATTTGTATAGTTTGGGTGCGAAAGTTTGGAAGATTTTAGAAAAATCTGTTGAGAAATCAAATAAAATTACATTTAAGTTAACAAACATAAGACCGTCTAATAAAATTACTTTTATTATTGTGTTTTAAAATTACTTTACAATATTATTAATGCATAATAAAATAACTTTTATTATGCATTTTTTTATCAAATCAAATAGCATGGGCAAATAAATAGCATTAATTGCAATTATCAATTTAACTTATAACCTATAGTGAAATGATTCAGAATATTTATGCGTTAACTGAACCTGAATTCTATCCACATTGTATTTCTTTAAGAAAAGTAAATTATAACAATTTGTTTAATTTTATTTTAACAAGAGAATATTCAATATATAATTATGTTTCTTATAGAATGAAAAGAATTATTTTGCTGTTTCGTTTAGCATTTTAAAGACAATTGCATTATGAGTGGTTTCTTCTAATAAGAATATATATTTTTTAAAGTGAACGAATTTTCATTTTATTTTTCATTTCTAAAATTCAAAAAATTTAGTATTTAAGATTACTCAAATAAGAAGCTCTGATAATATTGAATCCCAAAATCTAAAATATTTTGTTAAAATAAAATTTATAATGATACATTTGGCATTTATTTTTATTCTTCCTGTTCTACAAAAGTAAGTTAATTGTTATTTCAAAAATTGAAACTAGTTTAAATTTAATCTCTAAGCTGAAAGGTGCAAAAAATTCCCATACGTATATTATAACATTTAAACCCAAAAATAAAAAAAAATATTAAAATAAAATTCAAATATTACGAAATGCATTTATATTTATTTTCTCATTCTACCGTTTAACTAATTTCCTGTTAAAGTTATATATATATATATATATATATATATAATCCTACTTTAACAAATATTTGAATATTAATTTAAACTAATATATCTTTTACTTATGTGACAATAGTCAAATGAAAAGAACAATTTAGCTAAATGAATTTTATTGTTTCAAACTATTGCGAAACTGAGAGCTAGGATTGAAAATGGTAAAAAATGAAACAAATAGCAATGATTCAGTTTTTCTAAAAAATCAAAAATTTCATTTTTGTAGGAAATATTTGAAACTTCTGAGTATTTGTAGCAATTCGCAAATAAAGCTTCGTCTTGTTTACTAAAGTTGATAAATTTTAGTTTAGTATTACAACTTACAAAAATAAATTACCTGTATGAAAATAGTTAGATCTTATGCTGATAAATAGGTAAAAAAAGTGTTTGTGAAATATTGAAAATTTAATTTTTTTCTTGTGACATTTTATGAAACAATATATCATCTTAAGTTTTATAACATCATTTAATGTATTTCAGATTATATAAATGAGCAGACAGTATGTTATTACATACAAAATATTCCTTTTACTTTTCATCAAATCTTATAAAGAAAGAAAGAAATGTGGTATCAAAAAAGTAGCTGTGTTGATTTCAAATATGTGTTGCTTTATTTTAACTTCCAATTGCAAAATTTAATTTTAATTATACGTAAGTTTTGTGTAAAATTTTTATTTTTAGTTTTTGTCGTAATTATACATGACTTAACTTAATAACTCAATTTATTAACCCGTCTTTAGCCTAATCAATCTGAATATTGAATAAGAAATGTATTTCTTAAAATTTGTGTAGCTTTAATTTCTATGCCCACAGCAGTAAGTTCAAATGAATTCAATTTAAGCATTTTTGGTGTACTTGGTTGAAAACATATTTGTTTTTATCGAAGCAATGTAGATACTTAAGTATTTTGTCACATTATATAGAATATGGTACTCTAAGTTATCAAGTCATTATATATTTTAACACCGATAAGCCGTGACTCGATCGTACGTAATTCTGTGATGTGAAGAATATCAATTTTCAAATTTCATATCTAAAAATTTAAATTTTCAAATAATTCGATACGGTTTTCAAAGAAATTCATTAATTTCCGTTTCATATATAAAAAGGGAGTATTTTTCTTATCCAATTATGACTCAATTTTCAAAGCTCAATTGACGACTAACAATCTTCATTAAAGCGAATCAGTTTAATCGTCAAATTATTGATGTGTGTTAAAATTGTGCTATAGCGTTGTCTGTAATTGATAAACAACCTTGAGGTTTTGCCATTGGAAAATCACCACGAGTAAAGTAGCAGATAACTTTTTGTATGGGACTTACATCAATAATACGAAAGCCGAAATCGGAACTATTCTAATAAATGTAGAAAATGTAGAATACGGAAAGTTCCAAAAGAAGTATGAGTTGTGAAATTATTGCAATCTCAACAATTATTCTAAGCCCACGAAGGATATTGTTCGATATTCTAGTTGGCTTTTACATTCTTGTTATTTTTGAGTTTTTCAGTAAATTCTGTGCATTTACAATCCATTGTCTTTCTTCACATTATTTATATCACTGAATAACTTTTCTAAAATGTGTTAGGGAACAATATCAGTATAAAGTTAAATTGGTTCATCTTTTAAGAAAGACATTTGTTCATGAATTTCAATATTTTCTACAATTTTTTAAAACATATATTTTCCTATTATTAGGTTAAGGCAATGGTACTTGTTGATGATTAAATATGATTCAGGAAAATTAAAAATAAGGTAAAGTCGTATAATATTTAAGAAAATGATTACATTTCTAATTCTTTAAAATTAGTTTTTCTGCTTCTTAATTATTGAATAAAAAACCTTAACACTTTGCATTAAGCTCAGATTCTAAAAATCTTAATAAATTGCACTAAGCTCAGATTCTAAAAATTCTTAATAAATTGCATTAAACTCATATTCTTTGTCCTTCAAATAATATACCACTCCTTCTAAAAAGTTGGCTTTTTATTTGATAAACGTTTCTTATCTTATAATTTGCCTTTTTAAAACTTATAAAGGAATGTAAAATTATGACAAATGTTTACCAGTTTTTCTGAAGATATTCTTGCAAACGATTGGATTGAAGAAAAAAGTCGAGAAGAAATTTTGAAGTGTCGTTTGTATACAGAATAAAATAACACGTTTTCCAATATTTTTTATGTGCTACTTTATCTACAAAACATTTTTTAGTTGTTTTTTTCTTATCTTCCATTTTAGATCTAGTGTAGCTAATAATAGAAATGGTATTTGTGATTGCACTAGTTATGAAAATTAATCTTTACTTGAAAATAACTGATGCACAAATATTCTAAAAATTCTGAAATTTTGGGATTACATAAATCAGCTTTGCGTATCTATTTAGAACAAATTGTTTGAAAAACATTTGTTTAAAATATTAATTACTTACCTGAAAGTAAAAAATAGATATATCTTACATCAAAAACTTTATAGTACTGTTTTTTTTTATTTAAGCTAATCTTGAATATTCAATTAATCTACTGAACGGTTAATTACATAGGTAGAGAAACTAAGTTTTTAGAGTTTTTGCTTATCACTTCTAAAATACAAATTAAAATAAGCATAGATGTTTGTAAATAAGCAATAATCTACAATTATTTCTAAATCGAAATTTATAATATCTCCTTTTATTGAATTCACCTAAAAATAGAATTTTCATTTTCAGATAATACTTTTATAAAATTCCATACAACTTCTAAGTACGAAATTTGTGTTCTAGATAACTTTATTTAATATGCAACCACAAATATTTAACATATAACTACAAATCATCTTAAATTTTATAATCTGTTAAATTTGCCCTTTGAATATTGCTTTTAACAAGCCACATTCAGAGTTTTTAAAATATAAATAAGCATTCAAATATAAATAATAAATAAGAATTTTAAAATATAAATAAGAATTGAATTTTTCATGAATAATGTAACTATAGTTTTCGAAGTTTTAAGCATAATTTTAAAATGTTTAACATTTGTTTTATATTAAAAAGTAAAAATTAAATTTAAAAAAATAAAACACATTTCATTGAACAAATAATTATTAATTTTTACAATTTTATTTACTTTAAATATGAATGATAAAAATAGTTTTCAAATAAACAAAAAATACATTTTATAATCTTGTACAATTATTTTCAGTATAATCCCCTCCCATATTCATTTTGCTCTTTCCTTTTTCTTCTATCAGTAAGTAAGTAAGGTTAAAGTTTTCTTTAAGTAAGGTTAAACTAATTACTCAATAAGTGAATCGTACTTTCAGATAGAGACACTAAAATATAAGTTAATTCAATAGATTATCTGTATAAATAAAAAAGAAATTCTACAAACAAGCTATATTTTAAATACTTTTAAATTCCATTTTTTACTGAAATTACTTATAATATCCATAGAAAACACAAGTAATAAATCCAAGTTTATTTAATTTAATATAATAAAATGTAAATTTAACTGTTCATCTCCTTCTTTTTTATTCTTGACATTATGTTACTACCCATTCAAATAAATATGTTTTGTAAAAGCAAATCCAATGTTAAACAGTTAAAATTTTAAGACATAAAAAGAGCAAAACACTGTTTTTTAAATGTTAACTAATAACTTAAAGTTTCCTAACTTTCCAAAAAATGCAATAAATTGAATAATATGCTTCAAAAAGACATATTTGTTTTTAAATGCCTTGTTTTTAAGTAATAAGTCAAGTGTTTTGGTATACTGTATTAATTTTAATTCAATATTTAAATTACATTTATATTCTTCTCTAATTTCTCAAAATCTATAATTTAAAAAGTCAATGAAATCTAAATTGTTTAATTTCCCTGAAAAACTATTTCGTAACACTAAAAATAATATTACATAAAAATGAAGACATTATATATATTTAGTTCCATATAAAATTTTTATCGATAAAAAATCTAACAACATAAACATCTAACAATATATTATAGGAACTACTTGAAATCTACTCTTATTATTTTTAATTCGTTAATTTTATTATGTAGAATATTTATGCTAAGATACTTTTTCAAATGGATAAATTATTATAAAGGAAGGAAATGGAAATCTGAATGCTCCCATTGCAGAACTTTTTGCTTCTTAAATATACTTTTTTTCTTTTTTTAAAAAATTCGTATTCATACAACATTTGGAAATAGTTTCCGGATTTAAAACATTTTACTTCTTCCGTATAAATAATTTTTATTCACTTGAAATTAGAAATCGGGGAAAATTGAAGTGATTTCACTAAAACTCTTATTTTTAAATCACTCTTTCAGTTTTATTAAGACCAGAAAAATATCAAAAATACGAAGATAGTATTTCTTCAATATTTCTTGATGACTAATAAAATTATTTAAAAAGAACAGTTAAAGGGATTTTTTAAACTATAAAAATTACTTAAAGGTTTTTGAAGTCGAGATCATTCGTGATTTTATTAGTTTTCTCTCTCTTATTTCATTATGTATTTCTTTCTGATCTTTTTCATCTTTAAGTACATATGTTTTTATGAACCAGACAAGAGAGCACTGAACCATTCCATGCGTACAAAGCTAATTGCAATAAAACACATGCTTCATTCTGATAGTTTCAATTCAATGCATTTCTCTAAGTGGTACAGATTTTTCAAATTCTGTTCTTCAATATATTAATTCTCAATTTTACTGGACATCCATCTTCTCTTGGACGTTTGAGACGACTCAGAGCCATTTTGTCGATCGCGTTTCCTAAGAAATCATACTTACAGCAAAAAATCGTTAATTTTTCTAAATTGGTTGAATTGCATTATTTTTGTTGTTAAAAGTGGAAATGTAAAACAATATTTTTATGTAATTTTACTGCTAATTTTTTTAAAAAACAAAGTGTTAAGTTATTTTGGACTTGTCATTTTTTCCTTTCTGAACAAATGACTGGTATGATTATGAGTATAAATATAAAAACAATGTTTCAATCATAGAATAATATTTTTTTTACTCTAAGTAAGAAAATATTTACATTGATTGTAATCTAAAAGTATGTTATCATGTATAAACTTAATCAATTGAACAGACAAAGCTCTTGCAAAACCGTTAGTATTTGACTGAAATGTTATAATTGTCATACTATTTATTTCTTGATATAGGATTAAAAAATGTACCTAATAACTGAATAACTATGTACTGACTAAATGAGTGCAAAATACGTAAATAAATAAGAACTAAAAAGTGATCTACCTTGGTGTAAAAAAATATATGACATGCTTTCAGAGATGTATAATAAATAAAACTCAGAAATAGTTCTTTATCTTTGGAAAGGTGATTTATATTTTTTGTGAAAGCAGTTTGAGCGTGATTAGCCCCTATAGATAAATTTTATTCTAATATACAATCGATTAAATAAAAAGATCAAGTTTGCATGATAGAACAATTACTTTTCATAACGTAAGTTTCTTAAGAATAAATGGTTTTATTTTATTACCAAAACATTCTTTAAAACATTATCAAACATGATGAAATCTTAATTCATAACATATGATATTATTAAGCACTTCTACTTGTAGAACCTTACAGAAAATTTCATTAATAATATATAAGTAACACTACATAAATACTATTGGCGGGCTTACATAATATAAAGTACAATCAATAAATAATAATACACAGGATATTCACCAGAATTCATTTGATGAACTTTAAAAGTATTGTCCGAAATTGCTCAGGCATTTTCCAATTTGTGACATAATTATTACAATAACAGTTATAAGTTCTTTAGCAACTGTCTAAGCCAATTGTGTACGCATTCTTTGATTTTATCGTCCATTTGAAAACATTGCCCCTACACTGATTTTTGGAGCTCAATAAAGATGGGGAAGTCACTTGGGGAATAAATTTATACTATGTGATGGGTAGCTCAAGGTTACCAACAGAAACTTCGGAAAATGTTCCTTTGTTGATTTGATTATGTGGGGTTTAGTCAGGCTACAGAATGACACCACGAGAAAATTTATATATTAAAATTGAAATATTAAAAAAAAAACATTCGTGTATATATTTCTGTCAACAGTTCCTTGTTTATATGTTTTATCCCATAAAAAAAACATTCTTTAATAAATAACATACTTTTAAATATTTATATTTCTAGGTAACTGAATAGAATAGTTGGTGAACTGTTATTTAAATGAATCATCTCTATCGATTTTTGTGCATTCAGTTTTATCGGTATCGTAGAGAATATTTTTGAAATAAATATTAGAGTGAGAATGTTGATATGATATGATCTTGCATATCATATCAACATTAACATATTAATTTTATAAAGGTAGTCAGTTATCGTTTTTATTAAACTTCTAATAAAATTACTTGTTAATTAGCGTCAATAGAAGTTCTTATAAAGTAGGATATTATAAATTTTTATTTGGTAACTGCGATTAAGTATAATCATCAATACTTAATCGAACTGAAAATTATTTCAAACAAATTCTGAATCGATGGGAAGCCTAGTTAGGAATATATTTATGCACAATGTAATTAATCGCTTACGCAAGTTTAATGAAAAAATTATATTTTATGATTACTGTCCTTATTCACTGGTCAGAAGTGATTATTTAATGAAATTCGTTTTTCAAAATAAAAATTATTCTGTTATAGTGTACTTAAAATGAGGACATTAATTGATAGCCCTTCTTAATGTTTAAAGAGAGGTGAATTTTAATTGGTTGGTGTTTTTAATGGTGGTGAGTCTTCATGAGGTTTATAAATGTGGTTAATCTTATCAATTATTAACCATTAATCTTTTATTGATTTAATAAATTAAAACAGTTGTTACATTAAATGAAAATATAATAAAAATGTTGTAACAGCTTAAATCATTGTTGGCCTAAATAATTGCTTGTGTTAAATTTATCATAAAATTATGCATATAAGAGTTATGCCTTTGATATATTTGTCACTAATATCAAAGTGTTATTAGCGACAGATATCTTAATTTGAAACCATTTTCTAGTAACAGCTGAGCTGTTTACTCACTCTTTTAACACCCACACCATACATTGCGACTTTGATATCTAGTCCATTTTAAGGAAAACTATCCCCATTGATTCCATTTTGATCCATTGCTTGATGAAATTACTCAAACCAGACGCTCTATTTCGATCATTGCCACTCATGGTCTTTGAGAATGTAACTATTCAGTTGTTGTGGCGCTGAAGAACTAAACGCAGATGACCTTTAGATATAAAAAGTCGTAGGAACAGTACAATGCAATGTATTATTAATAATAAAATAATTAATAAATAATCAATCATAATCATAGAAATATTCCTAAATAATTAATCCATTAAAAATATTTATGTAGAAAATTTTAATTTTTTTCTCAAGAAAGAGATAGTGACATAAACAGGAATTTGATGCATATAAGAATACGAAAAATTGATGTTTTTAAAGAGGTATACAATAAAAGAAGTCTCATTTACTGGATGTAATATCAACCCTTGCGGAAAATCATGTCAATCTTCGAATTTCGCGCAATATTTTTCGATCGTGAAAAGTGGCGTAATTCTAGCTGAACATCACCAATTATTTCAAAGGCCAAAAACTCCTAGTTTCATTCACAATTCAAAAAAAGAATTCTCTTCATTCTGATACCTCATAGATTCATTTACTCATGAATTTCAGTGGTGCGTCAGTGGCGCACACATGAGTGGCTAAGAGGTTAAGCTCCCTTTCCCTTCCCTTAGACCGAAATAGATTCCATAATTTTTAATTTTGCGCATAAAGTTTAGCCACTTATAACCCTCTCAACCCATTAAAAAAGTTTATGCACACGTCATGGTGCCGCATAGTTCACCGATCTTTTTAATAACGCCATTTGACTAACAATAATTTAAATTTTAATGTCTGCACACTAGTCTTTGGATCATCATATTTACAACTCGTATAATAAATTGTCAGAAATGGAATGCTAAAACCCTTACACCACGTTCTTTTCCGCATCAAAACTATCTTGTCGTAATTTTTAGCATTACAGTGCCATTGCCTGTGTGTTTTCAAGTATAATGACGTATTAAGCCCGTTAACAAATCTCTCTGATGCCTGGAACCTCACTTCTGGAATAGCCTACGGCATTCTATTGTGCATTCGGCAAGTCTCAAAATTGTATTGTTTTGCTTAAAAACGTGAGGAGTTTCAAATGTGATGCTTTTTTAGTCTTCGGAGTTTATAAAAGATTATCATGATAATTGTAAATGTTAATTGCGGCAAATTACTTTCCTGCCTTAGTCTAGTCACAATCGATAAATTTTAAACAAAAAAAAAATCAGATTACGTGGCAGAAGCAATAATTCGTTTCCTGTCAAGACTAAACCTAATTGGAAGAGTAGCAGATGTAACTTTATAGATAGCGAAAATTTATTTATATTTCAATTGAAGAAGTCCGTAGAAAACGTATATTAAATGAAACAGATTTTTTTCAGTTTTATTACAATTATATTGCTATGGAAGTCCTAGATTATTAGCATTAACTATGATTTTCGAGCATTATAGAAGAGTGAATTAAAGTTGAACTCTAAAATTCTATTCAAAAAGATTCACTTGTAAAATTAAGAGTGAAAAATTTCAGAAACTATTTGAATATTTATTAAGAATTACCAAATGTTACTTATTTAATCGAATTTTTTTTTAAATTTCCAATGGCAAGGCAAATCCACACATAAAAACTGGAGCATATTAAAGTAGTGACCGAAATCATTGCCTCAAAAGTTCTCTAGCACACCAGAAAAGCGCCGTTTCTGAGTCGCCGTGAATTGAAACACATTGACGCAGATGGTCTGTATTCATTGGATATGCCGAATCATTGAGAGGTGCAACAAGGGTTGGTTAACATTCTAATGCGATGTAGATGCATGCAAGGCGGTCATGGCCCGACATCTTATTTAGTTGTGACTATCCACCAACATTGAATTGCAAAACACTAAGACCAGCTTCCAAAACTTGTCGGGAAGACTTACCGAGAAACAATGCCAATAACTGTTGACCACTTTTCCGTTACAAGAATGTTGCAAGGAGATAGGTCTCCGTTGCACCCCATTTAATCCAAAGAAACAACTTAATTTTTTAATCGTCATGTTAACGCTTCGTGAAATAAAAAAAAAAAAAAAAGAAAAGTAAGAGGGACTATTAAAATACTTAAGACACATTTATCGAGTGAATATTATCATTAAGTAAAGTAAGATTGGTGAGAATCAATTCAGAAATAAAATAATTAATATTTCAAACAGTATGAAAGCTACGTACTGTATTTAAATAAAGTCTTTCTATCAGTTTCATTAAAAATAAAAAAAAAGCAAATAGGAATCATGCATCATTCAAATGCTTATGCATGTTTAGTAACGTATGATATCATAGAAGAAGAAAAAAAGGAAAAATAGGAAAGTTTCTGTTTACAACAGTGAAAGTCTTGTTTGTGATATTTTTCATTTTTAATACAGGGTGGTTAAAATTAAAGAGACTCTATTCAGATCTTGTAGAACCAGTTCCATGTATCAGGTTTTTATTAAACTTGGTATTTTCCTTAAATGGACCATGGAGGAAAGATTTCTTCTATAAAATACTTGTTAGAATTTTGACTACCAGATGGTGCTTTAACAAAATACCTATGCATATTACTCAAACATATAAAGATACTTGCAGTCAGAGCCAGAAAATCATTCTGTCGGCGTTTGTTATCCTTAATCATGCCCTTACAGAGGAAATATCGAGTTTTACTGGTAAAATTGTTTTATCAGAATGGTAGAAATAACTTAGCTGCACTGTGTGAATTCGTCATTTAAAAGGATTATGAAAAGGGCACATATCTAGGAATGTTTTGAGTTTAGTTTAGTTTATATTAACGTCGCACTAGAAGCAACACGAGGGCTATTGGCGATGGACCTAGTAATTTTGAACCACGGTCAAGTGACGAGGACGACACCTGAGCTGGCACCCCCCTCTCCTCATCCACACCACGCCAACGGGAGGACTTTGGGCCCCGAACAGATTTAACGTGCATCAGCCCCGGCTACACGGCGGGTCTTTAGCGGCCAAGGATCGAACCCGCGACTGAACGAAAACCGCCGATCGCTAGTCCATGACCTTGACCACTAGGCTACCGCGGCCCCCTAGGAATGTTTTGAAGAAGATGATTATGAAATTTGAAGAGACTGGAGAATCGGAGACACTACCAGAAATAGAGTGGAAACCGGTTGCGAATGAAATTGTCGAAGAAGTCGCTTCTGCTGTGCTTGAAAGAACCTCTAGTTCCAGCTATTCTTCACAAGTGTTTTATCGGTGTCACGAGAGTTGGGGTTTCCGTGGTCGACAGTACGAAAAATTCTGTGATTCATTTTAAAATGGTATCCATATAATATCTACATTGTGCAAATGCTGCAATCTCAAGACCACCAAATACGTTCTGATCTTGCTTGCCAATTTTTGTCAAGAATTGAAGCTTATGATCCGTAGCCTTGGACAATTCTCTGGCCAGATGTACCTCACTTTTCTTTTGATGGAGTTACAACCGGCACCAACAACCAATGCATTCTGATTGCGTGACTGCTTGGTATGAATTTACTGCTGATTTTATCCTCCGACCATTTTTCTTTGAAACTTTCACTACTCAAGACCCTAAAATGTGCTCTGTCACAAATGTAAAGTACAGTGAACTCCTTCGACTGCAGGTCATTCCTGCTTTACAAGAACGATTTGTCTTCATGCAAGATGGAGCAACTTCCCTCGTTAGGTGCCAAAAAAACTGCTTTAAACTAACTTTGGAGTGAATCCTGTTATATTCAGAACTTTTGCTGATGCATGGCTTCCTAGTTCCCTTAATCTCTTGCAATATCTGGTTGTGGAGATTCTAAAAAGACCGAGTTTGTATAGGAGGAATTAGGACTTTATCTGAATTGAAAGCTAGCATTATAACCAATGTTACTGAGATCCCTTGAAGTTTCTTCGCGCTACTATTGAACACTCTACAATGATCTTTTGACACATGATTGACGTCAATGATCTATTGTAATTGACATTGATGCTGAACATTCTGTAATTGAATACATTTTAATGATTCTGACATATTTATTGTCCTTTTACGGACACTACAATTCACCACAATGGTCAAATTTTGAGCTATGTTTTACTGTAGAAATCATTTTCCCATGGCTCAAATAAAGTATATATCAAGTATCTTAAGAATTCAATTAGTAGAATGGGTTCTAGAGGGGTCTGAGTCGAGTCACTTCAATTATAGCATACGATAGAAAAGTATTGCTTTTAATTTTAACATCCTATATAATTGCATTGCTTCTTACGTTAATCTACACTGTTTGAATTCATTTCCTCTTAGAGAATACGAAATAAATGAATCCCTGAAATTCAATTGATCAATTTAAGGAATAATAACATTTAAAATGTTTATAATAATAGTTAATATTTCAACGTAATTTTACCAGTAAAATGTTTTCAAATGTGTTTGTTTCGAATCATCTCAGTTTCCGTGA
The DNA here is from genome assembly GCA_019974015.1 of Nephila pilipes. Lineage (NCBI taxonomy): Eukaryota > Metazoa > Arthropoda > Arachnida > Araneae > Nephilidae > Nephila > Nephila pilipes. The sequence goes on along the minus strand of BMAW01059612.1, from coordinate 186,752 downwards.
AAATGTTTAATACTGGAATATTCTTCGAGATATCTGTATTTTGATAGTTAGAATCAGTTTAATTCAGTACTTTTGGAACTGGTTCTAAATTGGTGATAAAGCATTGATCGCTCTCTATACTGTTGCTACTTCAAAAACTTTCATTTTACCATGCTGCAGATATTTAGTGGGTTCTCTCTGTTACTGGCATTAGTGGTAACGAAGTGGCTGATCCCTAGCTAAGGAGGACACTTCAAGGGCTTTGACTTCTATCAATTTAACTTTTCTAGAGATTTGCTCAAGAATCAAACCTAATTTCTACCTTTTTGTCGTCCTTCTGCACCATATGTCTGGTATTGTGGCAAGCGGTCGAGTGGAGTCAGATTTTGTGGGTGATCGGATCCAACAGATTATATTATCACTATAACTTGAGTTACATCGAATTTCCCCACGGGGATAAGATCTTCCCCGTCTGTAGACATTGTAATTCTGAACAGTCTTATCCTGAACATCGTTTCTTCTGTCTGGGACTTTTCATTGAGGATTTGATCTAGTGTCCCCTTTTTTGTCCTTGATTTCTTGAGTGCTTTTGGGTTCATGACTTTCAGATATAATAAAAATACTAACAACATCATAATCTCCGTGTATTTTAATACGCAGAATACAAAGAAGAAGTATTTTAATTCTATATTTTGTTAAAAATTAGTTAAACAATTTTATTGAAATAAATAAATATAGTTGTCAAGGAGCATCAAATTACTAATAACATTAATATAATATTAATTTTTAGGTGGGAATGCGCGTACAGACCTGTTCCACACATGCAATAATATAGATATTGAGTTTTGAATATTCGAAGATTCAATTAAAACGAACTGGATTTTCTCTTTATTATCTGACTATTTAATTATAAACTGAACGTTATTTAAAACTTACATAATTAAATGAAATTAATAAGAAACCGAGACGTTACGAAACAAACTCGCTCATGGAGAAACGCCATACAGAATTCACTGTCTAGTGATATTTTGTGATTCAAGGGTTTCCTTGGAAGTTCTCCAACACTATGATACCTATCTGACCAAAGAAATTTATACTCATTTAATAATTCTAAAATGTCTGGAAAGATTTGTGTCACGCAGTAAAACTCTATACAAGTGAAAATTGAAGATAGTGAGATGGCGGATGAAATGGCAATGAGGTGAAATCCATTTGTGAGAAAGCTTTCAATCAAATACTACTGTCGTAATCTTTGATGCGAATGCGATCGTAAAATATAAATTGAGAGATTTGACCTTTAAAAAAAGTCTTCAAATATATGCAAAATTTTTGAGAGCAGCACAGTGAAAATACAATAGACTAGGAACAGCTAATTTTAGAAATATGAAAATTGATTGTGAAAGTGGAAAAAACTATACTGACTGTAGAAATTACCGAAATACAGAAATAACACCAAACTCTTCTATGAAATGTCCAGCAATCAGAAGAGAGGGGTAATTCTGGTTTATATATATATATATATATATATATATATATATATATATATATATAAATAATGAAAAAAAAATTAAAAAGTATTTGCTACTGGCCGCTATAAATTTCTGGATATTACAAATTATTTTATAAATAAATATATTACCATAGAATGTAAAGGAAAATTGTAAAAATATGAATATTGTTCAACTAAATGTATAAATAAATCTCACAAAAAAGTTTTCTTAATATTAATAAACGTAAAAAAATAAATTAAATTAAAACTACTTCCAATTAAAAATGTAGCTATTAAAATGCATATATTTTCTTTAAAAAAATAGGACGTCCACTTTTTAAGATTAACTACATTATTATCATAATTTATGATAATAATGAAAATTTGCAGTTTAATGAATTTTCCAATTGTAATATCTATGAAGAATTTAGAAATCAAGAAGATGAGAATGTTATTACTGATAATTTAAAAATAGTTAAAGATTAAAAATAATGAGAATTCATGAGTAGGGGTAGATATTTTAGACTCATAATATCTAACAATAAAAATAATAAGAAACAAATTAATGCATATTTTGATGAATTTGTTCCTAAAGTAACCATTTATGATGAAATATAATAATATTTATGATAAAAGGTGTAATTATAATTCCAAATAGAACAGCATACCTTTTAAAATAGTAATATTAGTATAGCAAATCTTAGAAACATTATATATAATTACATCCTAAGTAAAAAAAATAGTTACAAGTTTATTTGTTGTTTATAATTTATTCAAATTCACAAAACTTACTTTCAAGTTATTTTTCCAATAAGTTGCTTAAAAACCAATTTAAAATATGAAAAAAATATTAAAATAGAATTAATGAATTATGTTAATAAATTTGTAATATTTCTTAAAATACTGATTTATTATTTAGTCTTGTATTAAGTTCAATTATTTTTGAATAATTTTTAATATTCATTGAGTTTAAGATTTCGTAATTGGCTATTGATATTCACTCTCTTTGATGGAAAAGTAATTAAAGTCACATTTTGTCCGCCATTAATAAAACAAATATTCCTTCTTTTTACTTGTTTTTATAAGTAAGTACCGCATTTTTTTCTATGGTATTTATTATTGCTTTTTTTCTGTTTTAGAAGTCTAAAGTAATATATTTAGATAACAATCTTTATTGGTTATAATTTTTGTATTGAATTAATATTATTTCCCTCAGATATATTGTTAAGTTTTAATGTTCAATAATTTTTGTTAATTATTTTTCTTAATTAAAAAGGAATAGCTTAGTGAGCTGGTTTCCTTCCTGTAATTAAATCTGAAATCGCATATCACAGCCTGTGACAGCCATTTTAAAAATTTATTTACAGTGTTTGCCTTTTGTGTTTTTTTAAATGAATTTTATTCTTTTCCCTATGCTATTAGTATGCCATATTTGAAGCCTTTTCTTTACTGAAATTTAAGTTTCTTATGAAATTTTATTATTTTGATCGTAAAATTATAGTTTTATTTTATTTATATTAGTAATTTATCTATCATCATATTTGGATATTGATAAAACTCTATTATTAATACTATTTGCATTTTAATTCAGGTGATAGTTTTCCTTCACAGTTCAATAATTTATCAAATTTTATGATTAATGTCAACTATTTAAATTTTTACTTAACTATAGTGCTCTCTCTCTCTCACATTTCACACACACACACCTATATAATATATATATATATATACTGTGCAACAAACTACTGACACATATATATACTATATATATATATATAGCATGTAAAGTGTGTGTGTGTGAGTGTATGTGTGTATTCGACTTTTAGAAAGTTGTCTAGATATTCTGGCTAAAGGGACGCAATTCAGGCCTTTTCAAAATAAGAGTATTTTATATTTATAAAAGCCTTTTAATCATATAAAAACATACGCACAGATATCATTTAAGCAGAAGTGGATAGCATACGCGCTGCGTAAGCGGATCGAGTGAATCTCTCTCTCTATCTTTCGAAGTATTTTAATTGTTTAATTGTGACATGTTCCGTATATGGAGTGATGTTACTTCATATGGTGTGATATATTGTTAACGTGATTACTTCGGACGGTTGTTATAATTTATGTTATAGGGATGTTTAATAACTGCAGATCGCTTTTGCAAACCCTAAGATATCTCTGGCTAAAATGTAATACAGATCTCGAAGGACAACTGTACTAGGAAATCAGTGTATATATATACAATTATTTTTGTCCGATTTTGTACGAGTTTTATATCAGAGAGTCTCACTAGTGTAAAATCTAATAGTCTATATTTATAAATTCTATTGTACAATTGTTAATTTTTAATGCATTTTTCTTTTCTGTTTCCTTTCATGTATGCTCCATTTTTTTCTTCTATTATAGATGTATCAATATTGTATTGAAATTCGGTCCGCACAAATTACTGAGAAGAGATGCTACTTACCAGTTCTTTACACAATCGTCTTAAGACTATGACATACAAGTATACATAACAATATTATAAGTGTTACGAATGTTTTGTTTAAAACAGCAGCAAATATTTTTATGTTACTATTTTCGTACTTGTTTTCGTTTCTAAATTTGCAGAAATTCTGCATTTAATTTAATACAGTTTAAATAAATATTCTCAATGTATTTAATAAATATCGATTGCAGTTTTTATTTCTGTATTCCTTGCGAACGATAATATTTAAAAGTGGGGAAAAAATAAAAATTTTCAGAAGTTCATAATTACACAATATGTAGCTCTTAATTTGATCAGAAATTAAACATCTTTTATTAGTAAATTTTATCTTAACTACTGATGCATGTCAAACGTATTTACGAATGCATTTATTACAATTTAGGTTAGTTTTTTATTAACGTCGCACTAGAAGCAACACGAGAGCTCTTGGCGACGGATCCCGTAATTTTGAACCTTGGTCAAGTGACGAGGACGGCACTTGAGCTGGCACCCCCTCTCCCAACTTCCACACCCCCCAGTGGGACAGATTTAACTTGCATCAGTCCCGAATATACGGCGGGTCTTTAGCGGCCAAGATTCGAGCCCACGACTGAACGAAAACCGCTGGTCACGAATCCGAAAACATGACCACTAGGCTACCGCAGCCTGCATTTAATGCAAACATACTTACTGCAAATTTAATTTTTTTTTCTTTTATTTACTTAAAATTTTGAAACTAATTTCTATTCGGTTAAGTAGAAATGTGTAGTTAAACTTCAAAGTCATCAAATATTTTCTTCCGCAGTATCTGTGCATTTAAATATGCAGGTTAGATAATTAGATTAATTTTTGATATAATGGAATTTTGAAATAATTTTGTATAATACAATTGAGAAGTAAAATAAGATTCCTTACTATATCGTAAAAAATAACTATTTAACTTTTTTCTGAAGATATAAGGTAGAAATTCATTTTGAATTCTTTTTGAAAGAAACACAAGTTTTAATATTTAAAAATTCTGTATAAGTTTTCCAAGAATTTAACTGATATGCAACCATAATTCCTATACAAAAAATAAATTTCGTACGGCTCAATTGACATCTTTTTGAGATAATTCTTCCGTATAGAATAAATCTTTATTAACGAGTGAATACCTGCATTGTTGAATCGAAATTAGAAATAAGAAAAAAAAGAAGGTCTTTTATATATTTTCAATTTTGCAAAGAAATTCATTTGAAGAGAAATAAATGCGAAACAGAAAAAGATCTAGAGGAAAAAAGTGCTCAAAAGGATTTCGGAAACTCAATGTATTCCATTATATGAATTTTATAAAGAAAGTTCTTAAGTCGGTATAAAAAAAGCTAAAATGTAGACTTTTGCAAATAGATGGGAACAATTTTTTTCCCTTTCATTGAAAATTTTTGTATTTGAAGAAAATAATTAAGCAAATGAAAATTGTAAAAATGTAAGGTAGTAAAATTAATTTCCTTACATAACAGAAAGCAATCCTCACACAACAGGCAAAAATGAAGTTCAACAGTTTAATTAACAGTTGTTATAAAATGATGTCTTTCATTTATGCAAGAGGAAAAAAAACCACTTCTTTTCCCTAAACGTTTTCTTCTAAAAATAGCGCTTTGCTCAAAGAAGCCCAATTATTAATGTTGATTACGTTTTATTCATAAATGGCAAATTATTTCAGTTTTAAATGACGAAATATATAAATATTTAAGGTAGTAAAACTAAATGTAAAATGAATATTTATTTTTTAATCACATAAGGAAAACAATTTTTGCATTGTGCTGCCCAGCACTTTAGAGTGGTGTAAAATTTTTGTTCTGATTAAATTATGAGAATAATTTATCCATATGACTATTACTTACTTGGCAAAATAATTACTTCAGCCACAGAGAGAATAATAGGTATGAAATTTACCTTTACCAAAATCTATTCTTTTATTCACGAGTCTCTTAAAATCGTTACATATGCTACGAAAAGATTCTACCGTAAATAACTTCTACACTATAAGTATATGAAATGCAAGATTTAGGTGCACACATTTACAGGAGGATGTAACATGTCATTTATCAACGAAACATTAAAATGGCAAAAGCAAAATCATTTTATATATATATATATATATATATATATATATATGTAATGTATTACATAAAATAAACGTTAAAGGAGAAACTGAAATAAACATAAAAAACAAGCACTCTAAGCATTTAGCTCGTAGTAACAGGAAATGTTTTCAAATGGTTTTAATTTTAACATCCCTTTTATTTGGTTATATTTATTTCTTAGAGAATTTTTCTAATTGATTAAGTTTTAAAGTTCAAATTATGCTTAAAAGTAAACAAGTTACATTTTTTGTTGCAAAATGATTGTTTAAGTAATTTAGTTCTTCAAATTATATATATATATATAGAGATTAAATATTTGTAACAACTTCCTACACTAGAGGGTACCACCGTATAATTATGTTATGCTTTTCTCTAGGACAACTTCTTGAAAGGCAGGTTCATGGTGTTCGGATGTACTCATGCGGTGTAATAGTGGTCAGAAATTTGAATATGTAAGATTCTCATAATCTAAATTTGAAGTACCATCCATGTATTACACCTTAATGAAATATCTTTTAAAAAAATTTATTTTTATTTTGATCCGGTAGCTTCCTAGACAATTAAGAAAATCGAGGCAATAGCCTCCTTTTGCAGTTAGAATTCTATAATATAAATTAGAAACTCTAACGGGGATCCAAATTTTAAATGTAAATTATTATTATTATTTTTAGATTCAGGACCTGCATCTTATCTGAAAAACTGAAGAAGAAATTAGTCTCAATCATTTGGACTGGAATCGTTCAGATTCTGCTTCGTTCTCTTTCATCTTAAAACAAAAACATCCTTTGGAATATCTGATCCTTGCTGATAGCCACCCGGATATTATGGAATAGTTCACGAATCAGCTAAATATATGAGAGTTGTCCTGGAATGAGAAGTTCCGTTAATCACTGTGAAGAATAAAACCGATTCTGTATTGTACTGGTATTGAAAGGAAATAATCATCCTAAAAGTGAATTATCCTGATTTTAAGCTGAGAAATACCATCCGGGTATGAAAAGAAATCTACGTACATTATAGAGCAGAGGCCGCCATACTTTATTAATCATTGACCCCCAGAAATTTTAATATTCTCTTATTGACCCCTTCTATAAAAATGATCAAAGAAAAAAAACTTACCTGTTTCTTAAATAAATTAAATCATTTAAGGAACAGTTAAGTTTATTTATTTATTTATTTATTTTGATTTTGACAAAATCAAACTCTTATATAAATCAATGAGAAAGATGTGCTTGATGACTTTTGGCAAGATTAGCAATATTTGTTTCAAAATTTGTTACTTTCCTCGGAGCTCCATATTCCTTTTATTTCTGTTCTTTGTTAAAATGGAATCAACATGACTGAAGCCATACTCAACCACACGTGAGTTAGGAAATGCAATTTACAAGTTTTGGATTATTTTGTGTAATATTTATATTCGTACAAAATTTACTCACTGTTAAATTATTAAAAAACTAATAATTCAATGACTTCATCTTGGAAATAACTGTCGTTATTTTCTACTTGAGCAGAAAATGGCACGATAGTTCATTTTAGGATATCTATATTTTTAATATCTCCAAGGTGTAATTTATAATCATTGCTTAATTTTTAGAGATGATTTATGTATATATCCAAATCTACTTTGTTTAAATCCAATTATTGTAAATTTCAAAATAATTGAAAATCAGTAAAGACTGCAACAAGTTTAATTTATCTTGAAAGCTTAAAATAATTGTTCATGCTTGAATTAAAGTTATATATTTTCCTTGGTGACGTGTTTAAATATCATAGAACTTTGCAATTACGTCGGCCAAATAATAATAATAATTATTTTTTTTGCGATTCGTCACTTATGCTAGATTAACTTCAGTAAAAAATTCTGTCATTGCTTAAGCAATTCAACAAGTTTATGTAAATATGTACCTCTCGACAACTATCGTATTTCAGTGTGTAATAATAATGTTCGATAGTTCATCATTTTTCTCGCGATGTTTATAAAACATTCATGATTTAAGATATTATGCGCCAATTTGGGCCATCTTGTAACAAAATGGAGCAAGAAGTAATTCGCACAAGTCTGAGAATGAAAACCTATCACGAAACACGCATACTGTAAATGTAAAAAAAAGATAAATATTTATTTTAAGAAATATGCAGGTATTAAAAATTAAATAAAAAGGTAGAACCTATTATAAAAACTTTTACATATTTTATTACGAATGGCATTCCAAACTAAAATTGTACATACTGTGTTGCTGTCCATAAATTTATATTTGAATAACATTGGAATTCATTCATCGCCATCTAATCGACCCCCTAGATCGTTTCGACCCCGAATTATACTGTATCCACCCCCGCGGGTTGATATAGTCCTCTTTGCCAGCTCCTGTTATAGAGGATAAAAGTTCTGATCTCACAATTTGAAAGCCGTCCTGGTTCACAGCAGTAACGTCTTCGTACGAAAATGATAGTCTAGGAATTCGTGAACTGTTATGCATTCCGTTTTGCGCTTTTGTAATTTTGTTTGATCATCATTCTGTGATTGTACAAGTAAACTCTGTTAAGTGTGACCCTGACAGAAAAAGAATACCCGATTTAACATAATTTTGGCTGCCAGTCGGGCAAGTATTACCACATTATTATGAAATATTCTTTTTAAAAATATGTGGATAGGAATATGTTTCATATTTTTATATGTTACTCACATATCCTTATTTTACTACTTTCATTTTAGTTATATTCGTTAAGAGTGTGTATTTTTCTTTTTTGTTATGTAAAGCTAAATCAAAAGAATTATTTTTAATAAGTTTCAATGTATTCCATTTTATTCTCCGTAAAGAAAAGTACAAGAAGAGAAAGTTCTTACTGCTGATATTGAACCGCTGAAAGAGGATAACTAAAACATGATCATACACTATCAATTCATCATTTTTGTGTTGATTTGTTTTTCCTCTCTCCTTTTTTTAAGTTAATGTGACATTTTTATCTGGCAATTCAAGGAATACATATTTTTCTTTTTTAAATACATTTGTATGTCGCATTAATATTTAAGTATTTACATATGTTTGTAATAGCATTTGAGTGAATTCCATTTTTTAATTTGATTTGAACGTCTGTTTTAAAAAAAATTATAAGCAAAAATTATGTTAATATAAACAGAAAAAGAATAGAACAATAAGTACTTACTTATTGTTCTATTCTTAACAGAAGGAATAAGTATTTTACTAGTTGAAAACTATTTATTTTTTTATTTGAATGTAACGTGTTGAAATTTTGATCATTGCTTTGAATATATATATATATATATATATATATCTTATCGTAAATTATTCTGGGTCTTGCATAACTGTAGTATATTATTTTCACTTCAGCTAAATTAATTTATCCTGGCTTAACAAAATACAGAAAAAGAACATGTTTCACCACATTGGATTTAAAAAGACTTATAGACTTTTTTTGAATTATTTATTGTATTTTAACAACTGGCAGTTCCTTTTTTACAAAAAGTGGCAAAATGGCTTGTTTCTTGAAAGATAAAAAAAGAAAGAGGATTTACTTAACTTAGCAGCAGAGATAAACTTAGAAGCAAAAGAGAGCTTATATGTCTAAACCAATATTAAAAAAAATATGAGTATAAATAGTTTTGGGTACGGCAATGAAAATAACAAATTGATTTATGATTACATCATAGAAGAAAGGGGGGGGGGGAAAGGAAGATGAACAATATATAATAGTTAAATGAGCGTATTGCATTCGATCCTATAAACAGCCAGGAAAAAAAGAAAGATTTCTAAATCCAATACCTAAAGATTAATCACTACTAAATAACTATCACGTCGATTTTAATATCCCAATACCATCGAATACTGAAAACTATCCGCCCATTCCGACTTTAGTTGATGCTTTTAAGAAATTTACCTCATTATACACAATAAAAACTGTTCCCACAGAAGACGCTATAACAAGGTTGAAAGTACAACAAAGTACATTCGGCAACCCCAAACGAATAATAATCTAATAATAACTATTATGCTGAAGATAGAATACAGCATCTGGAAATAACCACTGGAGTTCCAGGAAGTGATGGTCATGTTGAGTGAATCCACCACACTCTTACTCCAGTGATGACAAACTTATCATTTGATGATTCAACAAAATGGTACCAGTATTTAGACTGGTTACAAAGAATCCTAGGCAGTACAATCAGTCATAATACTAAGTGGATACCATTTGAGCAACTAACTGGTGTTCAGATGAGGACTAAAGAAGACGTAAAGATTAGAGGCCTACTAACAAACGAGCTAGAAGAAGAATATCTAGATCATGGAGAAAATATAAGTCAAGATTCAAAAGGAAATATTCTCTAGATACAGTTTAAGGAAAAGAAAATTTTTGATAAGAAGTGAAATAAAAACTTCCCAGTATCAATTTGACAATCTAGTAGCGTTCCAATGTACACAATTTGGTGTTGGCCTCAAATGCAGACCTAAATTTCCAGGACAATATCAATGACAATGTCGGACAATATCGGACAATGTTATTAAAACTAAGCCCCAAGATAGATAAGAGATATTGAAAGTAAGCGATCACGCAGGCCCGTAACTACCACGTCTCCCGATCTGATGAAATATTTTTCCTCTCTGTAGATAAAATCAAAAAAAAAAAAAAAAAAAAAAAAAAAAAAACTGCAACATTTATCTCTCTCTTATCTACTGATCCCAACACCTCTTCATAGTAAAGTCAGAACGGTCTAGGTGGCGAGCAACTCTCCGAGCTGACAAACCAGTTTTCATCATCTCTATGATTCTTCCCCTCTCGAACTGTAACAGTTGCTCATATTGTCTGCGATGGCAGCATAATGGTGTCTCTCGTGAAAAGTCGTCCCTATGAGACAGATTAAATACACGCAATCGAGCTCTACTTACCGTTTTGTAATCTAAGGAGACAGAATTCATTGGCATTACAATATGTGCACTCAAGCTGCATTTCTAATCATTTATATACCTGCCAGACATGTACCTTTATGCCAAGTTTCGTAACTATCCCGCTCTTAATTCTTGGTTCGCAAATTCTTACGGTAATTAGTGTATACACACACACACGCACGCATGCACACACACACATAATGTTGGATTCAAAAGTTACCGAGGCAGTAACTCAAAAAATTGTATTCAAATAAAATGTTAAAACACATCTTCTTTCAAAATTAGACCTTTGATCAGTAACAAAATTTTATCATCTATTGTAAAGGTAATGGAAACATTTCTGGCATCAATTTTTAAATCTTTCCTTTAATTCTTCCTGCGATGTGGTTTTAATTGTATCTGGGAATTCAAATCGATATCCTACATGTGTCTTGACAGTTCAAGAAATTGACTAAAATCTCAAGGGTGAGGTCAGGGGAATATAGCTGATAAGGTGCAACAATTGTCAGTGTTTACTTAAAAAGTAGGAGACAAGGAAGATTTAGTGAGCTGAAGCGTTGTCATGCAAGAGTACTCATGACTGTTAAATGCACACATGAATTGCAGGTGCACAGCACTTTGATTTCGAAGAACACTTCTACTATGATCTTACCTGTGTGAGAACAATAACTTGACACACCTTATGCTCGTTAAGATCCTTAGTCAGTATTTATTGATATTTGGTCTCGAATATCTTATCTGATTCATTTATTTCGCTTCAGTTTACTACATTTTCCCGTATAGGACCACATGAACCTTTTCTACGTTTTTAGCGGAGTGAGAAGTTTATGAATGGCTAATGCGTTCATTATAATATACAATTTCTCTGCCTTCCCTGAAACGTTTATACCACTCATAAACTGCACCAAGTTTATACCAGTAAAATACATCTCTCTCTCCTTCTTCCACATTTCGTAAGTTCTTTCTTAACCGAACATATAATTTGATATTAATTCTCTGCTCAACAAACGCAAATTTTTTCAAACTCTTGTTTCTAAGTGCATCTGTTTAAAAAATAGGATGCTATGACGAACATCAGACCATGTGATTTGGGCAAATCACTTTTGGAAGCGGCGGAGAACATCGTTAGACAGAAATATTTTCGTAGTCGTTCTACTGTAAATAATTATTACGTTATAAGCTCAATCCGGGAACTTTTGAAATCTTCTTTGTTTGTGTATACATGTAATCATATACATACTTCTTATTTCGCTTGTTTCTTTTTTTTTTACTGTATACATGTAAGATAAGATCAAAAAAATTGTTTTTTCATTTTTTCCTTTTATTTTCTGTTAATGATACAATTTTAAACTACCTGTGACAATTAATTGTTTAATGTTTAAAAATAAACTCAATTTTATACCAACTTTATCTGAAATTATAAATAACAATGAGCACTTTCAGTTTTTTGAATTGAGCTATCTTTGATGAAAATAATGATCTCATTCTTGAATGCCTTAAATAATTTCTGATTTTAGTACTTCAGCAGTTTATAAAAGACAAAAACTTTTTAAGAGAATACAAATTTGAAATTAAACATATTATTTAATTTATGAAACTGTTTATAAAAATACATTTTAAAGATTAATGAACGCGTTGAATGAAATATAATTGTTAATACCTTTAGTCAGTTTATCATATCAATAGTAAATTTGAAATTCAGTACTTCAGAAAAATACTTCAGATATTTGAAAAAAATAATTAATTATTTTCTTCACAAAATGTATATTTACGTAATAAGATACAAAGTATTTAAAAAAAATTCAACATAAAGAAGTATATATAACAAATTAATCAAAATATAATAATAATTACTTCTAGTAAAAAAATTAAATCATAAATATATAATTGAGAAAATCTTTGAATGAAAAAAAGATTCTGAAAATATTAATGAAAATTAGATTGGACAAAAAATAAAATTGAAGCAAGATGAAAAAATATCGAAAAATAGCATTATGGATAATGGTTTACTTAAAAGAGTCAGTGGTTTTTTAATTAATTAAAAACTTAATTGTTAAGAGTTTAAAAGTTGTAGAAATAATTTCATCATTACGTTCTTATGAACACTTTATGCGGGTTATTTATAATGTATATGAAAGTAATTATATAAACCGTGCAAAAGTTTGAAAAGAATACAATAACTTACGTATTAAAAACTTTAAAGGAATGCAATTACTTAATTATTGAATGGCTTCCATAGTTATATAGAAAAAGTATATATTAAATTAAATGTGTTCTAACATTTTAAAGATTTATCAATTTTACCTATACTTGGACATAAACTCATAACAATTTTTAATTAAGTTATGAACGGTTGAAAGGAGAATAAAATTTGCTATATTTACTTCTCTGTATGATAAATGACTTCTGATTTAATCTGCGAACGCTTTGAATCTGAAGCGCTTAATTTATGACACTCCAATAATTTGTTAAGATAAATTGGAACATCCATTTGGTTTCATTTAAATTTAATAGCTTTTATTAATTTGTAGAGCAATATCGTTTATCAAAATTCCTCTATTTGACTCTTTAAGCATCTCTAGTGAAGTTAGCCAAACTAGGAGCATGATTAATATTGACAAAGAAGTTTTATTAAGTAAAATATGCAAGATTTAAAATATAATAATAATTTAATATTTTGAGGATGCAAACAAATTAACATTTTTATTTAATATGCAAAAATATTTCCTTCGAGAAAGCTGTCAATTCTTTAGTCGCAGGTCGCATCACTCCGCTGAAAAGTTATGGGGACTGTCTATATGATAACAGAGCTGTCTCAATAAAAGATATTTATTGACAGTTTAATAACAAACGCAGTGTTTGTCCCTTTTAATGTATTCCCCATCGCACATCCATTCATTCTTATTTGTCAGTGGTCAAAATCGTGTTGCAGCTCATTTCATGATAAATGTGCTAACAGCTGTGACATTTTCTTCTTAACAACTATCAATAATTTAAAAAGGGTTCATTTTAACACAGAGTTTATTTTTGAAATAAAGGAAAAGTCGTAGATTGTAGTGTTTAGCAAAGTCTTTCAATGTGGATATGTGGGATATTTCTGTGTTTAACTAAATCAGTATTCTAACTAAAGTTTTTTTTTTAATGTTGTATAAAGGAGGATTGACATAGTGTAAAATGAAACAAGTTATTCAGAGTTCCGGACGTTTTTAAACTCCTTCTCTAGCAACCAGTCGTACTTCAAAAAATTATGGATAAATATGAGAAAGAGAGAAATTGAAAAATACTCCCATAATTCTAACTTGTTTCGTTCTGTACCAAGACTAACTTCTTTCGTTTTTAACACATCAATCTCTGAGAAACAGATTTTAGATAGAAAACGGATTTGATGAAACACAGAAATATCTTCCTTATTCCTCATTCAGCCCCCTGTGACTTTTTATGTCATCAAAAATAAAATATGTGCTAAAAGGATAACTTTTTATGTTTCTGAAGATTGTTAAGTAGAAATCTTCAGAACTATTTAAACATCAGAAAACATGAAAAGTAATACGCTTTTGACCAGAGAAAAATAAGAATAGGTCGATATGAGAATGTCAAGGAGAAATACATTGAAGAAAATAAACAACAATTTATCCATAAATTGTAAATAAATATCCTTCTTTAAGTGATTTCCGTGAATTTACAGACAAACTTCATTTAAAATAATATGGACGCTAATAAATCATTACTAATAAGGAGTTTCAATTTTATCAACAAAGAAAACATTTTCAACATTTTCAGTGGAATTGTTTCTGGTTAAGTTCTGAAATTTAATTTCAAAGCTTAAAACGCTCATGAATGAAAACTCATGAATGCCTGGTGGCTATGAATGAGAGATATAGTGGGTTCGAATCTCGATTACAATAAAGATCTGTAGCACAGAGGAATTGATACATGTTAAATCAGTTGAGTTTCAAAGTGCTCATACCAGCAAAGTATTAAAGATTGGTGTAAATTTTAAAGTTTTTTAAAGTATTTCAATATTTTAAAATTCTTACTATTTCTGCTAGATTTTATACATTAAAAATATTTTTCTTAATTTCGTAGATGCGTTTCTCCCAATTTTGAGAGTAAGTTTGTTTGCACTTTTGTTACACTTCAAGCCTAACAAATGTTTCTCAATGAGACGCAAAAAAGTGAAAAAAAAATAGTCATACTTATTTTCTCGATTATATTTTTAAAGAAATTGTATCTGTTTTACTAAATCATTATTCCATGCATAAATAATTATCAAACACATTATAAAAAAAATATTCAAAACCTCTTTCAGAATTTTATACTAACGTTTGGTAGGAATATGAAACCGGAAAGAGAGAGTGAGGGTCATTTGGGTCATTCAGTGTGATGTGACGTGATTCATCGGACACTGTATTTTCTAACTTTCTGTACAACTCAGCTCATACGTGTTCAATGGGATTCTTTTCTGGTGACTGTTTGATAATATTTTATTAATGTCACACTGAGAAGCAACACCGCGGCTATTTGAGATGGAGTTCGTAATTTTCACTTAAAATGAGCTGAGGTGTCGTATCGTCACTTGACTAAGACTCAGACGATACGATACCTCAGCTAGAAGAACATCCCCCTTCACATTCCCACAACACCCCATGGGAGGACTAGGGAACTTGACGAATTCAACCTGCATCAGTCCCCTACACGGTCGATCTTTAGAGACATTAGGACTTGAACTAACGATTCAACAAAAACCTCCCTCTGCTAGTCTGCAACCATGACGACTGGGCTACCACGCCATAGGGAGGCCATGCATTGACACCATTGTTAAAAAGACAAAGATTTATTACCACTCAAATAAAACCTCAAATATAACTTTTAAATTCATTTAAAATATATATAAGAGTCGCAGTCATATACAAATAGAAAATATTACAAAGTGCTAATACAATCGAACAAATTGAACTTTTTCATAGTTTTTAAATGGTCTTGTGAACAAAATAAATGTTTTGAGTGCTGTTGCATGAGCCATATAATATATGACAAGAGGCCATCATTTAGTATCAAGCGAACATGAATGCGCACTCATCATTCTGTCCAAGCTATCCACACTCCATTTACAATGATTACAGTCAAGTATCACTTGGGGGAGGGGGGGTGATATGATGTTCTTTGTCTGATAAACTCAAGTCAAAATGCTTGGTTGATAGCATGACTACTTCTCTGATACGCTTGGCTCATATGATATCAGCATAGCCACTTTAACAAATATTTTCAATGCAAAACAGAAGAATTATTTCAGTGCAGTTTTAGAACATTAACAACCAGATAGCGTCATTCAAATCAAAATATAAGTTTTTTATGTGTTTAGCTTTTTTCCTTAGGGAAGCTATAACTTCAAAAATTATTATAAAATACTGAAATTGTCAGTTACAAAAATATTGAAAGAATTAAAAAAAAAACTTTTAAATTACATATTCACTAGAAACTGGAATTGGTGTCATTTTAAGACCTCACTTAGTCACCTGAAAGCTAATTACAAAAAAAAAAAGAAGAAAAAAAAAACATCATCGATTTAAGTAAACGACCATTATGAAATATGCAAATCCTAAGAAAGAGTTGATAAAATTGTTACGGTCATTGAAATCATTTGGCGCTGTGTTAAAGAAAATTTAAGTAACGCTGAATGATATATTTAGAACTATGAAATTCAGTACATAAATTTCGGAAAGTAATGCAACAAAGCAACGACTTTTTTAATATCACTTTTGGTGTATTGTGTGTCCTTAATAAGTAAAAAAATAGTTTCAATTTTTATTAATTATCAGTTATAACAATTAATTGAATTTGAAAGAGAACAATTTGAAACCTAAAGATGTATTAACATATTATTTCTTACTATCTTAAAATGTATATCTACTTTATCTGCCATTTGATTTAAAATAAAATGAATGATTGTATTTAAAAAAAAAACCTGGTGGTTAAGGTAATTGAGAATTTAGATTGTGTTAATTTAGATTTCTGTTTATACACACTTCCTATTAAGTGAAAAAGAATTTTTCAATTAATAGAAGAAATTATAATTTAATTGATTTATCTTCTTTATTTATGCACTAATAATTTATTTGTGTTTGTAATATGTTATATAAATATTTCACTTTGAATTGGAAATATCTATGCAGATTTATATGACTTTAATTGTGTACAAATAATAGCATTTAAGATGCGAAATGGTAGGAGGGGAAAATAAATTACAATTTTGTTCCCAAACTCAATATTTAGTGTTTAATAAAGAAAATTACTGCTGATACTTTTTGTTAAAAAACTTTTCAAGCAGATTAATTTTAAGGTGAATACTAATATTTTATTTGTGATTTTAAGTTTTTATGTCTGTAGATACCTGCCATGGCTTATAAAATAGAATTTATTACATAAAAACACTGTTAAATAATGTTTTTTTCTAAAAAGTTTCATTGGCAGCAAAACTCATTTAAGTTCAAGTCCCTTAACTGATCCAATCTGTTTTTATGCTTGTTCGATCCTTATCGTATTCTAAGACGACTACTCGAAAAGGAAATTATTTTTGAGACCCAAGGGGGTGTTCAGCAGTGTTGGACTAATTAAGATCCCTAAAATAAATTAGGAATTCATGTTCCTCTTATGGAAATCGGAAAAGCTTTTATTTTCCCTAGCTAGATAAAATGTAACTTACACTCGTGTATCTCGAAGATCAAACACAAATAAATAAAATGGTATTTTAATCTCACCGCAAAAATATACCTTTTAAAGATAAAAGTGATATAAGTCAACTATAAATTTCTCTTCTCTGCTTTTGGAACTTGGTGAAATTCTTACAATTTTATATTTCATTATATTTACTAGGCAGTAGTTTTTTTTAATCAAGTAATCAAAACATATGTTCGGTAATAGTTCATTTTAATCATTAATATTCAATTACATAAAATGGAAATAATTTTCCAAAATTGTTCACAAATATATCATATAAGAAATGTTCATTTCTATGTAAATTCTTTTTATTTGATTTACCTCAATTTAAACGTCTTTATACGTGTTATTTGTCATATAATCTCAGAGATGAAGGGGTTCTTCAAATGGATATACACGAAAAACAATGATGCTTGTAGCAATCTAAAAATAAACAAAATTACAACAAATAAATAATATTTCAGTTTTCAATTCGAATAATTCTTGCTCTTAGAGTTAAAAATTAAATATTAACCGTCATCTTGTGAGTATAAAATTCTTAATAAAATATATATCGCACAGTGTAAGACAATTTCTTAAATGTGTGTACATTTTGCATTAACTCAGTTTATAAACATTTATATTAAATACTAGTATTATCAATAATTTACCTATTTTCTGCCAAATATGTTTCAAATTACAAACGATTTAATTTTATTGTATAGAATGTGATGTAATTGTGATTGTTTATTACGTTGCACTGAGAAGTAACAAGAGGGTTAGACGTTTTAAGCCTAGTGAATTTGAACTTTTGCCAAGTGAAAAGGACGACACTTTAGTTGGCATCTCCCTATCAAACTTCCACATCTGAAGTCTTAAGACCTCAATCAGATTTAATGTACATCAGCCCTACTACCTGTGGCATCAGGGGTCGAACCCACTATTCAACGAAAATAACTACAATCACGAAACCGTGACTGTGATCATTCAGCTATCACGACCATCAGTGAATAAAAATTTGAATTTCAATGGATCAGGAAAAATATTCTTTAGAAATAAATTTCAAATCACTGTGAATAATTTTTGTTCCAGTTCATATACTTCGTTGAACTTTTCCAACTATTTATTTAAGCCTTTGAATGTTATTTTACTATGAATGTAATGTATTGAACAAAAACAAACTCTGACAATTAAATATGCCTTTTAGAATTTTTTAAATAAGGTCAAGTTATTTTTTTATAAGATCAATTTTTTTGAAAATAATAACTACTGGATTTCAGAATTTCACAGTGTACAACTTATACTTGTTTACGAAAAATGAATAAATAAATAAGAATTAAGAAACCAATGGAATATATTTATTCCACTAACAACAAATGTACTCATGAATTAAAATGAATGAAAGGAAATATTTTGAAATTCCTAGATTGTTTTGCGAATAAATAGTAACAATTCTAAATTACTGTAAGAAAGATTTAATAACTAACACGTTTTAGGATCCACATATCTTGTAATTATCAGAAATCGAGTGCTTAGTTCTAAAGCATTATCATTACTTTTTGCCAATCAAGCACATCTTCTCGAAGCTAAGAATATAAGTGATTGCTTACGAATTCCATAATTATTTAGGCACTGCATAATAATAATATTTATCCACTTAAAAAGTGTTTCATCGTTATATGAAACACTGATAAAGAGAAAAAAAAGGTGATAGTATAATATATAAAAATTATTAAACATAAAATTCATTCTTTTCACTATATATTTGGGTTATTGTGATTGCGAACCATTAACCTATCATTATTATTTTAATACATCTTCTGTTTATGTCAATAACTGAATTCTATGTAATTTAGAGAATGCTAAAACATTTGAAAAATAATACTTATAATAAATTACTACCATTAATTACATTTATAAATGTTTTATTGCAAAATGAAAGCAAATACACTACATTTAATTGAAAGGCGTCTTTTTTCATCGCATCTTTACTATACATAACAGTTAAACTCTATAGTAGTGTCAACTGAATTCATTTCGATAAATTCAAATGTGCACCATTTGCGACTGAGTTCGGGAAGGAAAAATAGTAATGTTTATGTTTATTGAAGGCCGAATTGAGCTCGTCTTCGTTTCGAATATACATTTGTTATGTAATTCTTTCGTTTCACAATAGCCTATAATAATTGCCCTTCGGGAGGTAGAAAAATAAGTATGGTCAGCTATACAATTAAAGAGCACCAAAAGAGGAAGATTTCGAACAGTTAGTCGGATTTTTTTTATATTTTTCATCGTAGTTTTTTGCCAATTTTATACAAAAAAAATACCTTTATTCGCAATGTCTGATCCAGACGTCACTGATCAATACAATTTAGATACTTCAGACTGTGAAATTGTGAAATGGGTTAATATGAAGAATCATGTTTCGGTATATATTATATCGTAAAGAACATGTGAAATCCATTTATTCAACCGCATAATATTGTGCATGTTTGCCATATTTAGCTTCAAAACCACTAAGACGTTTGAATTATTTTGTTACAATTGAAGTACTTTGAGTCGTAAATGTAATCCATTTCTTTTGTATATGTACATTAAAAAAAGGATACTTCATTATTTTTCGGTAAAATAATTATTTTCTATCCTTATTGTTGATGTAATGCACAAAATTATGAAATAACCATTTTTCCCCTTCTATTTGTCGTATTTTTCTGAAATATATGCCACAGTTAAGAGAATAAAGCTCTAATATATATGATCAAAATTAATTGATAAAATTCCGTTTTATTATTATGAACTTTGATCAATATATGTTTATCATTTATAATGATTTAGGAATTCGGAAAAAATGCACAAAATATTTCTTTGTGTGATGCATTTATAAAAATTAATTGTCAGAAGTAAAATGGATTATTATGATTATTATATATATATATATCTTGATTAATAATTTAATTATGTACAGTTTTGCACTGATAATTGCGTTTTATCAAGGGATTCATAAAAGTACGATCTTCTGTAGTTAAAATGAAATGAATTTTTTGCAAAATCTGGTTCATTCTGAAAATGGGTCTTCTCCGCTCAGAAAAAATATTTATTCTTGGCATCTTTTAATTTCATAAATAATTTTTTTGATGTTTGGAAAATGTGTTCCTATAATGACTAAAAATTCTTAAATTCTGTTTTCTGGTAATAATGTGGAAAAATATCGTTTATTTTCTCATTTGCTGTAACATTTGCGAAAGTCAAAATGGCCGTTTCTTAAAGAACGATTGAAGTTTAAATAATTTTGTCAAGATAGCTGGATGCAATGATACCCATCATTCTTCGTAACAAATGTTATGAAATAAGAACTGAAAATAAATAATTATTTTAGATAGAAAAATTTTCATTATAAATTTCTTATTTTCGAAACATGTATTTTTACGCGGCAGTAAGATGTCTTCAAAAAAATCTGGTAAACTTCGCTTTTAACATGAATAAATATGAATCGAAGCATTAAAGTAAATACCTGAGAAAAGCATTAACATAAGAAATCAAAATGAAGAGGGAAAAAAAAATGATCATATTTTTTAAAAAAAATCGAAATTTCTTATGAAGTTTAAAATCGATTTAATTCTTATGAAGGAAAAAAAAAACAGATCAATAATACACCATATTAAATAAACTTCTTGAACAAAATAATTTTTAAGAAATAAGTTTTTTTTGCTTTCTTAAAATTTAGATCTATTTTAGGGGATGAAAGGTGAGAGAAGCTGACTTTGTTGACACTCTCACACTTGTCACTATCCCATCCCTCCATCTTCAGTGCAAACGATTATTACGGTGGTGGAGTCTTAATAAATTGGAGAAGTATTATACTGGACGACATCACACCTAAGCATGTGCTTGACAAAGGCTCCCGGACAGCTATGAAGTATAGAGGCGTGATTCTAGAAAGCGATGTTCGACTTTTCAAGAGTGCAGTTTTTCCTGGTTTTCAGTAAAAAGACTACATCATAACAAACAAGGCTCAATTACCAGAACGTTTGCTGGAAAAATGAGGATATTCGCTGCATGGCCTGGCAAGCAAGATCTACCTGACCATTACAGATAAGGTGGCCAGATTTTAACATTCGAAAAGCGGGACATCATTGACGTGGATGGGGGAGGCTCTTGATTAAAAATTCCTACCTTTGGTACCTAAATAAATTACTTACAGAAAATATCTCAATAGCTTATTTGTTGACATCACTTGCTTAACTTGCACTAGCACACAATGCGATGTGTATCGTATGAGAGACAGTTACAAAACTCAATATGTGAAGGCGTTACTTCGCGTTACAAACTGCTTGCACCCTGACCCTTCTCCTCTCTAAAATTTATCTCCATTTTCCAATTTTTGTATCAGATGTAATTCTCTTGCAACAGTGTTCCAAATGATGTTAGATTGCTAGTGGAACATGTCACCATAAGAATAAAATCGGTGGAAGTGTACAATGTATTCTCTCTTCTTTTTTATAGCTACAAAATGTTTTCTTCACTGCCAATGCCGAAAAATGCCACTGTTCATTAAATCCAAACAATGAAGGTAGTATTCTAGCAGTGATGAAAGCAAACTTTGATAAGCAGTTCTCAACAATTATTTTCATTATTAAAGTTTAACATTATAAAATTTACAAAAATAATATAAAGCTCATATCTTAGTGAATTAGCTACTTTGAAGCTGAAATCCGTACATTCCCTTTCCGTTCTTTAGCTTGTCATGCATTCTTTCTAAAAATCGGGACTTTTTTAAAACTTCGCGGGACGCGGGATAAATTGTTAAAAAACCGGGACTCTCCCTCTAAAAGCAGGATGTCTGGTCATCTTAACTATAAAGCATATCTGCGAAGCTTTACCTGGATCCCTTGTATATCGCTATTCACTTCTGAGAATCACTCAAGAGCAAAACCTGCTTTGCTAGAGAAAGAGGATCTACAGCTCATGTGACTATTAAACTGCGGCCTTTCTGGTATGTCACTAAACTGTGCAACCTATTTGGGTGTGAGAGAGGACCGTACCCCACATTAGATGCATTTTCAGGTTCAATATTATGTAGTGGATTTTGGTCATCCCTGCATTTTATGATATTAACTGATAATTTTGTGTACATAAAATGACTTCTAAATAGTACATTCCTTTCTGCTAAAATATATATTCTTATTAACTTTCTGTAAAAATACAGAAATGAGACATAATGTTAGGAGTGGATGTTTGTTACATATATATATATATATATATATATATATATATATATATATATATATATAAGTATACCGAGAGAGAGGAATAGAGTAAGAGAGACAAAAATATCGTTATACATAAAGAAAATTTTGGTAACAAATATAACAAGATGGTATTTCTTTATACAGCATTCTCCTTTCATAGTTACAATACATATTACAAATGCATGTTTGATTAAAACATACAACAAAAATATAATAAAAATGTAATTTGCAAATTGTATTTTGCTTGAAAAATACATATTTTTTTTCTCCTTTTCTCATTTGTCAATAAACTACTTGAATAATTTATGAAGTGTTTTCGATACACTGCCTTTTTATTTATTGTCGAGTAATAATCTTATGTATCAACTCTCTATCTAATTATTAGATACTAAAATAACCCTCACAGTTATGCATACTGTAATATGTATGAAACCTATTAGCGAGAGAAAATTGTGGTACTTTCCCTTACGTTAAGAAGAGTGTTTGCCAGTGTATTTGAAGACTCAACTTGTATTTACGTGTGAGAAACAGGAGCAAAACGAGCTCTTAGATGTAAATGAAGTTGTTACTGTTGATGCGCCAGAATCCTCTTTATGCCCTTATGAACATTCAACATTCATTGAATTCTATTTTGCTAGTAAGAAAGTAGGTAGAGGGAAAGACTGAAATCACACACTGCCACATAAGATACGAGATTTACTTTATTTTGATGCAAAAATAATTTTATATGATATATATGTCAATAGGAAAATTTTTTTTCAACACAAATATTAATATTCATGACAAATTTATAAATAATACATACATTATTACAGAAAATTAGTAACCATAACCCTCTCTTCTCTAGGCGGCGTATTAAGAACCTAAAGTTTTTTAAATTAGAATTTACCATGCATTTGTTGTGAAACAATACATATAGAATTTTATATTTAATTCCCCATTCATGTTATTAGTTTCTTGAGGATAACTCTCTTAGATAACCCAAGTCGATTGTTTATTAAACATTTTCAGACAATCTATCTGTTTCCGACTCAAGATCCACTAACAGCAACAAATACACTGCGTAATTTTGAGCAACGGTCAGGTGATGAGATCAACACTTTAGCTAGCACTATTTTCATCTCCTCGTCATTTTAACACGTAAACAATGACCCCGAAAGATTTAACGTACATCTACTCCTCAATACGAGGGGTAGTAGATAGTATCAGACTCGAGGACGTGGTTCAAATGATAAATTGTTGGTTACAAACTCAGCGTCATAACTCCTCGGTCTTTTCAATAGTTAATCGTTAAAAGAACACTGAAATACATTTAAAATGATTATGAAATGTACTAATTAACTCGCTTTCTTCATTTATATTGTAATACTTTTCCTTTATTTTATGACAATAAACACGTATTAAAAAAAGAAATAATATAAAAGTTAAAAGCACTCATCCGTGGGAAGTCTAAGATAAGGTCAGGGCGAATATTTGCAAATAAGATGGTATTTAAACAAGATATATTTAAGTCTCTTTCAGAGTCTTGAATATTAAATGTAGGTGAAAAATTAACAGGGAATGCTTGAGAATGAAAAATTGATAACAAGCAGGTTCTGAAGAAGCGTCTGATATCTCTATTCAACTGGAAAACTAGACAGTGAGTACTTAGTGCTACAGACTTTTTGTAAACTGCATTCTATGACTGTGCTCAGGGATTGTGAAACCTTAATCTTTGGTTACTATAATTTCAATAAATCTACAGTGTTTATAATTAAGCTTATTTCTTAAAGTACATGTTTATTGTAAACATCCTATTTCTAATAGGTCCAAATAATTTTGACAGAAAACTTAATATATCTTATTACTTTATTTTCTGTTTGGTCATATGTAGTGTACATTTTTTATGGTGTTGTAACGTCGGTTATTTCAAGATTTTGTATTTTAATAATATTGAGGTTTACTTATTATATTAAAATTTCCGACTTTGTCCCAACCAAACGTTATCTAGGTAAATTAGGTATATTTAAGAAATATAGTGAATGGAAGTGATGGAACTCAAAAAAAGACATAGTTAATCTAGAAGCAAGGAATGAAAGAATCGAGTGTGATATCGATAAAGGAAATTTCTTTTCCTTTTATCGATATCACACTCGTATATTTTTCTGTATTTTAATTTACTATTTTCATATATTCTCAATGAAATGTATTTTTAGTTCATTAAAGGTAAAATGAGCTATTTTTATATTTATCATGATCAATGAATTTTCTAATGTTTCATATAGGTAATATTTCCCTAAATAATTCGAGTAAGAAAAGGGAAATCAGATAACACCAATTTACATTTCTCCAGTACTCGTAACTAATTTTTCTATTCGCTCATTCGATATTTTACAGTAGGTGGGAAATAATTGCTAGCAAATACCTCCTAAACTCTGGGGTAATTATTAGCAGATAAGAAAGGGAAGATATTTTCTTTTTTTTAAATTTTCATTACAAGGACTTACTAAAGCAGGATCCCTAACGATATTCGATGGGTGAACAATTTAGATTTTAATATTACTATTTACAAAATAGGGAATGAAAGTGAAATCAATAAAATTTGTTTGCAATTACCTCACCCGATCCTATATACTTTTATTTCCATAGTTAATTTTCTCTTGTCTTAGGAAATCCCCAGATTGGATTAATCATCATTTATAAATATATCGTTCAAGGTCAATCAGTTAATTTATTTGAATGATTTTTCATTTTTACTGGCAATCAATGCATTGCAAAACTACACTCAATTAATAAGTAACATATCACCAAATAATTCTCTAATAGAAGGCAATTTAGACTTCGGAGTCGTTCGCTTGTGAAAACATTTCCATACTTAAATCTTCTTGATGGACGCTCAATCTCCAAGTCTGAGTTTGAATGTCATTTCAAATGTTCTTTCAGGTCTCGCTTCCGAGAAAGAGCTACGTATTTTATTCTTTTTTCGGTCTTTTCTTCGCGTTTCTTCAAATATCCATTCACCCATGACTGTCTAGAAAAGGAGACTGAATTTTAAACCTGCGCAACCTTCCCCGCTCTTTTGCAATCGTTCCTCTTCGAGGATAAAATAGTAAACTTTTCTGATCTTTTATACTCAACGAGGATTTCCGGGAATTTTCACTTCCCCTTCTTCTTTATTATCAGCATTCGCCCATTTGCACTCGTAATGTCAATGCATCCGATTAGAATTCGTTACGTAAAAAGGGACCGGGCATCCATCGAACTGGTTAGAAGTCTTAAATTTGTGTTTGTTGTGTATTCCTCAGTGAAATAAAATACGATATATTAATTCCAAATTTAACAGCAAAATTCAATTATTCTTCATAAAATTTTGATTAACAATAAATTGTTAATTTTCCTTATTGATATTTATTATATTTTATTTAAGCAGAGTATATAATTCTCTTAATTGTTTTTAATTATTTGGTATGATACTGTTTTTTTTTGTTATAATAGAATATTTAATTGGATTTAACCTTTAAGAACACGAGCAGGGTACTGAGTACGTCACTCGATAAAAAGAGAATTGTAAATTTCAGAATAATTACGTGACTAAAATCCGTGCCATATTTACCCTCATTCCAAAATTCATTCAGTGAGGTACTTGTGTTTAAAATAAACCTTCGTGATTTGTGGATGGATGATGGGACTGGTGCTGAATTACTTCGTGGTGTTATTAGTTTAAATAGATTTTTATTTTTACTTCAATTTGATTCTACGATAAAAAATACTATGTGGGATAGAAGAAAAATAGATAAGCTATCAGAAATTAGTCTGTTTATTGATGTTTTTATTAGAAATTGAAAAGATTCCTGGAGAACTTACTCTCCTGGAAAAGACTTTCTCTTCAGGAGTACAAGTAACTATTGATGCATTCAAAACATGGCAAAAAACCCTGCAAAATATTGAATTAAAATGTTTGCAATTGTTGATTCAAAGACATTTTTATGAATAATATCGAAATATATTGGGAATTGCCACCGGAAGGACCATATTATGTTTTTAATATTCCAACTTACATTGTCAACAGACTAATCGATCATTTGAGAGGGTCATGTCTCAATTTGACAACTGATAATTGGTACACAAGGTATCCTTTGACAAAATATTTGCTGAAGGATAATATCACTTTGTTAGGAATATTGCATTTAGTTAAGAAAGAAATTCCTCTAGAATCTCGTAAAATGAAATCAAGAGTCATATATTCAACTCTTTTTGTGTTCCAAAAAGATGTAAGTATCGTGTTAAGAGTTCCTTATAACAAAAATAAAGCTGTTATTCTCTGGAGTATTATGCATGATAATACTAGTACTGACAATGATACCGGCAAATTTTCTGTCATTATGGACTATAATAAGACAAAAGGTGGTATAGATGAGAAAGATAAGTTAGGAGGAAATTATACTGTTGTCAAGAGAGCCTATATATGACCTATGTGATTTCTTATAGCTTTTTAAATATTGCAGGTATAAGCAGTCAAATTATGCTTCAAATGTTATCACTCAATAACACTCCAAAGTATAGCTCAATTTTTATTTTAAAATTTAGCATTATCGCTTCTGAAATCACATTTACAGCCGAGACGATTGATTCCGTCATTGTTGAGAAGTTTTAAAAACATTATCAATAATCAATTCAAAGAATGAAAACTGCAGGTTCAGAAGAACCTCCCCAAAAAGAAAGGACGGCGTAACATGCGTTAGTGAAAGGAAATAGCTACGCAAGAATAAGTTGCACTGAATGTTCCAATTTCGTAAGCAAAAATTGTATACAAAAAACCAAGTATATCTATGAAAGTTGCGCTATTTTTTCAGCAAATATCGGTGAATTGTCCGAAAGATGGCTCTTTGCAAGTTTAAATTTCTTCTTTGATTTTGTTTTAAATCTGTAACATAATTCGTAAATTAAATATCAACAGCATTTTGAATGTATTTTTGTCCTATTCATTTTAAACAAATTAGTTTTTCTTTCATTCTGATTTGTATTGCTTCTATAATATTACTACGCATTGCAATTAACATAACTATCACTAAAATGCCATATTTAGATTTTAAAACTAACTCGCATACAGAGCACGTTATTACAGAGCACGTATGTTTTTTTTATTACCTCAACCCGCCCGTGTTCCTAAATGTTAATATATAAGACCTTAAAATTGTGACTTGCTATCATACACTCGAGTCACATCTTCGAGTCCTGATTCTGCTGAAACGTTGATATAAGAGGGACAATGAACATTAAATCTTTCAGGGCTCAAAAGTTTAACGATAGCTGGACATGAATGGAGAAAGTAGGGTTCGTCTGCTGACCGTGTCAAAATTAAGAGGCTTACGCGGTCAGTGATTCTTAGTATAGGGTAGAAATAGATAACCAAAAACATTCCATACTGCAACAACAATAAGATTTCATGCATACCAGATTTTATTGTTCTACCTATGCATAATATAAAATTTTGGGATATAAAAAAAATACTTTAAAATTAATAAAATTATAAATGCTCAGCAAGACTACTTTTCCAGAATAATGAACTCTATCCAGCGTGGTTGCAATTTCTCATTTTTAAGTATCCTCGAATATATACTATTATATAGGTAGAGCCAGAAGAAAACAATTGCCTTTTATATAATGCTAGTCATATTTGATACCTGTTCTTATCCAAATTGATGAAGGTTAAATAATTAATTTTTGCAAGTTTGCTCTTAATAAGCTCGAAAAAGACGAGTTTTTTATTCTTCAGGTTGACTTCAAAAGCAAATTGAAACCTTACACTAACTGTAAATTCAACCAACAGCAATCGTTGAAGTGAAACGTGATTCACCGAAGGTTAATATGTTTTGCATCATATCACAAGGCAAAAGTAAGGCCCATTCTTTTTTCCCGAGACCATTGTAACTGATATAAATATTACTTATACAGATAATCTACATATTTGACAAGAATTGGTTTTGTTATCGACTGGATATCGTTCGTGTTTCTGCTGTGGTGGTTATATTGAACTTAAATGTTATTTAAAATTTAATTTGCTCAAACGGGTTGTAACTTCTTTAGTTTTGTAACAGTAGCTCTTCAAATTTGGGATATAATTTTGTAAACACAATGCATTATCTTCTACAATTTAATCAGTATATAAACCATGAATAATATTTCCATTCTTGACTAAATAGAATTTTTTTTAACATCTCTAAGATAACTACAAAATTAGTTTCATATTTTTGTATTTACATCGCTCGCAATTATCAAATTGATTTTTTAATAATGGATTGCATTAATCTAAACCACGGAGGGTGTTATAGTTTAATTGAGCATTGAAAAATGCATCAATAATCTAGGTGGTATTCTTTGATGAAAATGAATCCTTGACTTTGCGGCGTATTTATTCGGTTCTCGTAACATATCTCTATCTAATATATTAATCAAAAACTACAAATGAAGACACAGAACAGGTTCTGTATTTATTTTCAATGTAGAATATCGAAGATCTCTCTGTTTAGTATCTCAACCTAACCCACGATCTTAATTTATGATTTAATTTAAGAAATCCATCCTACCGTTTCTCTCGTTCTTAATTTGATAACTTTTTTCGACACAGTAACTACGTCAATCCACAAAACTGTTTCTATTTCATTAATATTCCAGTAACCACGCAAGTCCTTATCTTTTATCAGCCTTCATTTTACCCTAATTGCATATTTTTATATCTAAATCACTTCACTTAATATCTATCTTCATTTTATTTATCTTATGGCGTTTCACATTGGTTGGAAAAAATTATTATTATATGCAATTCAACTCGATAAAATTCCCCGAGGCCAGTACAGAGAAAATCGTCAATAGTCAAACGTCACAACTTGACTTAAGCATTGCTGGTAATGAAATGCAGACTGTAAATACTTTTCCATTAAGAGCTTTATAAAAAGAAACAGAAGCTCTCAAAAACAGTATTATTGAATTCAAAAAAAGTATCGAAATATAACAATACAGCAAGTCAATGTTTCGTAAATTGAGTTTAATTTTATTTACTCTTGGAAAATATAAATATATAAGGGGATTGTGATTGCTTATTTATTAGCGTCGCTCTTAGAAGTAAAATGAGAGATATTGGTGACATGCTTCATAATTTTTCACTTTCAAATCGTCCAAACATGGGAACTTTCAGCCTAGAAGTATTTATAATGTATAAGTCCTTCTTAAAGTCACGTGCCCTCAGGGGCTTACCTAATTTAGGTAAGATTGGGCTTCACAAACCCGAGGGATCTGAGTGATCTTTTTCTTTCCCATGTGGTTTACTGTCTTTGGTAAACACGGGTGACGCATCCCAGGGATACCCTAGCGATCCTTCTCTAATTTTCGTACCCCCCTTTCTTGGCAAATTTGCGTTTATTTTTCCTTTCTTCCTCTCAGGGGCTCATCTCCGGGTGAGTAAGGGAGGCCACGTATCCGAGATACCTGAGTGGAAAGAAACTCCCGGAAAGAAAGAAAGACAAAAAAAAAAATCTTTGTTTGGTTAAATATTTATTTGTAGATTTCCAATATAATTATTTTTATTTCTGTTTCAGGTTGATTTTCCGGTTATTTTGTGTTCGTTACTTTTTGTTCCTTACTTTTTTCATTTACTTTTATATTTAATCTGTCGGGGTTTTAAAAATAAAAAAAAAATATTTGTTAACATCAACGTCAAGTCAAGTTCTTTTCTTAACCTGACCGGCATATTTGCCATGTGCGGCGAGCCATGCCGGAGGAAAGTGGAGTCTGGAGGAAGTGTCGGGGGAAAGTGGAGCGTTCCTTTTGGCCCTTGCTTCTCCGAAGACGAGGGATAGAAATGAGCCAGCTCCTTTCAATCGGCTGGTGATCACTTCTGAGTGGTTCTTCTCGAACCCCAACGACATTGCTGTAAGGTTAGTTTTTCAGTTAGGGGTGCCTTGGGTGAACCGACGGATCCACATCCAGAAGCTGTGATACTACACTCCAGTGCCATCTCTAGGGTAAGTGCCTTGCCTGACAATAGCCAGATTACTGGCGGGCTGCCTCCCCTTGTTGGACACCTATGGTGGGCGTACTGGAGTAAACTTTAAAAAAAAACCATGGATCCAAAAACTTCTTTCTCCCTGATGGAGGCTTTAATCCATCAAACACATCTACCAAGGAGGAAGCAACAAATGTGCCATCCAAAACTGTTTACAATAATTCGAGTAATTTACGTTTTATTGTCATTAAAAGAGAAAAGGAAACCTTAACAGCCAAATCGCCCTTTTTAATTTAAAAAGGGATTCAAGGTATGGTAGGAAGAGTGAAGGATATTAAGAAACTGTGATCTGGTGATTTACTGATTGAGGTCAATACTGCCAAAGAAGCAGTTCTTGTTTTGGCTATGAAGACCTTAAAAATACCCTGTCATCACTTCACCACATAACAACCTCAATTTCTCTTATGGCGTCGTTTCTTCTGCTGACTTGGCTAATGTGTCGAATAAAGAGATCCTAGAAATTTTACAGGGCTAACTAGTCTGTGGTGTTCGGAGGATGACTATTGGAAGAGATGGTAAGGTGCTTAATACTAAGCCCCTTATCTTGACCTTTTCGTTTGCATCATGGCATCCCAACACTACTCTCACAATGTTGTTGCACTGACCACATCGTTGCAGACTGGGGCTGTGCAAATTCAATCTCGCACTTTAATCATAGTCTGCTGCATTTACCTGCCGCCTAACGATGTTGTGTCACAAATGGATTTAGACCAATAAGTCGATCATTTACCAGCTTCCTTTTTTCTGTTAGGTGATTTTAATGGACACAGCCCTCAGTGGGGGTATGATGATACAAATTCTCGTGATCGGCAGATAGAGCAATTGATCTCTGATCACAGTTTCTGTCTGCTGAACACCAACGAGAAAACGTATTTCCATGGTTCTACTAGGACATTTCGTTCTCTTGATCTAGGCATTTGTTCACCGACACTTCTACCATCGTTGATTTTAGAGATTGTAAATAATTTACTTAATAGTGATTATTTCTTTCTCCTAGTCTCCCAGGTTCATGATAATGGGATTAGGTTACGTCCTCCACTTTCCACTTCAACCGGGTAGATTGGGACTTATTCATACGGTTAGCGGGTATTACCAGTACAATGGTTAACGATCGAGATGTTAATGACTCTGTCGAGAATGTCACTGCCTCTATCGTGCACGCTGCTGATGCAGCGAAACTGAAGAGTACAAATTCAAAGCAGAAGATGAGTAAACCATAAGGGAATAAGGATTGCCAAACATCCTACCGGTAACAAAAGAAACTGTGGGGTGTCTTCAGACGATATCCCACAACCGAGAACCACATAGCGTTTAAAAGGGCAAAGATGTTTGCTCGGAGAGTAAGACGACATAGTCAGAGGGAATCTTGAATCAGGTATATCTCTTCCACTACATCGTCTACGACAAGTCAACAATTGTTGAGAAAGGTAAAAGCTGAGAACTCACTTAATCGGGAATTTGCTATCCCGATACTGTAAACTGCAAATGCTGTGCAAGCTTCACCTGTAGAAAAGGTCGATGTTATTGGCCACTCTTTTGCTAGTGTGTCAAGCTCCGATTCATACAGCGCTTCATTCTTAGCGACTAAGAATCGTACTGATCAGACATCTATCAACTTCAGGTGTCGGCAACCACTCCCTTATAACTGTGACTTTGACATGTGGTAATTGAGAAAGGCTCTGTCTATGGCTCACAATACAGTATAGGCTCTGATGGAATAACTTAAGATATGCTTTGTCACTTGAGCGAGGATTCACTTGTCAGTCTCCTTTACCTAATCAACCGGATATGGAAGGAACATGGGTTTCTAGTCAGTGGCAGGAATCAATCGTTATTCCTATCCTGAAGCCAGGTAACGATCCAAGGAACCCTCTCCACTATAGACCTATCGCTCTTTCAAGTTCTCTTTGTAAGACCCATGAACGTATGATCAATGCCTTCTCGTTTATCATTTGGAATATAATCAATGCATTCCTACCTTCCATAGTGGCTTCCGTATAAGAAGATCCACTGTAGATAACATCCTTCTGCTCGAAAGTCAGATTCATTGAACTTTCGTACGGAGGAATCATTTGGTTTCTATTTTCTTTGATATCGAAAAGGCATATGACCACACTTGGTGCTTTGGGATATTGCACACTTTATACGGTTATGGTCTGAAAGGCCTAACCTTTATATTCAAATGTTTTTATCCTTCAGATCATTTCGAGAACGTGTTGGACGCGTCTTATCTGACTCTTTTATCTAGTTTGAAGGAGTTCCTCAGGGCAGCATTTTGAGCCTCACTCTTTTTATTTGTCATCTGTCACCTATACTTTCTCATCTGCAACCATCAGTTCATGTATCATTATACTTCGACCATCTGCAGATTTCCTGCGAAGGATCGTCAATGCGTATCATTGAATGACGACTTCAGACCGCAGTCAATAACCTGGTTACATGATGTGATGTGAATGGGTATTGTATTTCTGCCAGCAAGAGTAGTTGTTTGAATTTTTGTAGGAAACGGAGTCTATATCCTGATCCCAACAATCACATTCGTGGTACAAGTATTCCGGTCGTCCCTGACATCCGTTTCCTCGGAGTAATTTTCGTCCGAAAACTTACCTTCCTACCACACATTTTATATGTGGAAATGTGTGAGAAATCCTTCAATATCTTGAAGGTGTTGTCCAACACCTCTTGGGGAGCTGATCGAACTTCTTTACTCGAGTGAATTAGTCGGTGATTCTGTCCCGGTTCGACTACGGATGTATTATTTACTGATCGGAATGCAAAACTACCTTGTGGAAGCTTGAACCAGTCCACCATATTGCTCCGAGAATCTGCCGTTGAGCGTTTCTAATGTCATCTGTGCAGAGTCCTTATGTGCACTGAAACCAGCTACCTTTGGCTTTATGTCGTCTGAAATTGTCGCTCTATTATCACTTCAAACTGTCATATCTTTCTTCTCCCCTTTTGCAGAACATTTATGTTAGCCCCTCTTTACGGAGATAGTACAGTGCTCGGCCAACTTACCATTTACTGTACCCTCAGATCAGTTGAGAAATCTAGTTCCCGAATGTTCGTCATATATACTGACAGCATGAAAATCACTGGTACATCTCTACGATCGCAGTCATTTTATTGTGGTTGACATTGCTGACAATATTTGCCATCTATATAGCAGGGGTATGTTATAAAATTCTACTGGATATCTTGTCATGTAGGTATTTATGCAATGAACAAGCTGACTCGGCTGCACGTTCGGCATCGAATCCTTTGCAGCTCGCAGTCCCACTTGAGGACATACGACGTCACTTTTTAATGCTTATTCATCAGACATGGCAGAAATCATGGAATCTCCAAACTAATTACAATTTACACTCGGTGAAGCCTATCATTGGAGAATGGCCTTTTTTTTCCAATGCGAAGAACGGATGTCAAATTGACTCGTCTTCGGATTGCACATACTCGATTTACTGACAATCATCTTTTGTTTGGAGAAGATGCTCCCGAGTGTCCACCCTGTCATATGCCTTACTCTATTCATCATATTTTAATTGACTGTTCGGTGTTTGATCATCATTGCCGGGTTTTTTTTTTTACATTCATTAGTTTTAAACCTATCTGACTTGGTGGGGGAAACCACTCCACCATAACTTGTTTGCTTTTTTAAGACATAATGAAATTTGAAGTTTTACATTTTGACCTCTTTCACCATTAAGCGTTAATTTCATGTTTTTAAATGTATTTTAATTGATTTTAACAAATGTTTTGGCGCACCATAGCCTACTTTGGCTCTTGCGCCATAAAAACCCACAGTCACTCACTCACAATCACTCTTAAAGACACGTTCTAAATGGTGCCAGGACTTGAACCCAGAATTCGTTGGAAGCCACTACTCGAAAGATTTAATTTGTATAGCCTGATAGTTATATATCATATTTTAAAAATGTATGATGCATTCTCCCCCCCTCTCTCTCTTTACACTTATTATGAAATTGAATCTAGATAAAGAGATAAATATTTTGTAGTTATAATAGTTTTTTAAAAAAATTCATTTCTCTTAATTTGATTTACATGATAAATAACTAACTTGTGAGCTGTACGAATCAGAATAAAATTTATAAAGCCTCTTATGAACTTTCTAACTCCTCTATAATTGTAAATAATTGCTTACAGAATATGTAAATATTTGATTTTGAAGATTTTTAAGATAGGCAATGTAGTAATTTAAAAAGAAATAAGGAATAATTAGTAAAAATTATTCACAAAATAAAGATAATAGAATTCTTACTTCTGATGCTAAGTAAAATAAAGCTTTTTTATCCGTCATGACAAGTTGCAATAATGATTGATATTTGAATTTAAGTATAATAATACTATGCAGATCGAAAAAATTAGGGAAATAAGCAAAGAAATTAAGAAACCCATGTGAGACATCCATACGTGGCCATAAAAAGGAGATTACACGTGTAAAAAAATGCAATACACATAAAAAAAGAACAAAAAAATGTATAGGAAATTTAATGTTTTGAAATAATTTAAAGAACGTGAAAAAAATACTTCCAATCAACAATTTGGTTACAAGTAAATGACAGAGAAGTATTTTTAGAAAATGATGTTTGAAATGGAGTTTGATCCCTGCGAACAATTAGATTGTTGCATACATGTTTCGTATGGATACACTGAGTATATCGATAATTTTTGTGGAATAAAATTCCACTCCTGAGAAAGTGTAACAAAGAGCATGGGTGGAAAAAGGGAACCTTGGGTTTCATGGATATGCGTCGTTCGAATGTGTCCCAAACACACCCGATCAAAATTAGCTCAGAAGAAAACATGTTAGACCCAACAGGCGCTGTATTATTTCAGTTTCAAACGTGTCCTATACAAAACTAGCTGTGTATGTGAGATCTGGCATTATCATTCATTAAAAGACAGGAATCATCTATGGCTGCAGCGTAAAGTACGACACGAGATCTCCTTATCTCGTTTGCAAACCTTTGGGCCGTCGAACTGCCATTCAGAATGATATGCAGGTCCATACATCCACATATGCAGATTCCAGACCATGCGCTCATGTGATCTTCACCGAAGGAACATGAGGTTATTTCAAATGCTCCTTTTTCTTCACACCAAAACACGTCAGGTGTCACTCTCCAGATCGAATCGGTCTTGCTAGTACACAGAGCTTGACACTAATCAAGTAGGATCCAATTTAATTATTCAACGGCTCATCTTCTTCTGACTGCACGTTGCATTGTGGTCAACAGGGCACACAACATTAGCCTACGTACTTAGAGACCACCCTGATGAAGTCTATTTTGGATTGGTTGGCTTAACTTATTTAAACCGTTTTATTACAAACACGTGAATACCTGCCAAAATCGAAGTCTAACATTTCCTGTTTCTTTAATCGATTCCATGGCCTAGTTATGACAATCCTTGCTTTTCTGTCAACGTCTGCTACATTTCTTTGTGTTTGTACATGTACAATTCTCCTTATAATACGCCAAGCCATGAATTCCGTAAAATCACATTGTTGTGATATTTTTAAGTCACCGTTACACAAAACAAAAGCTGAATAATTGGATTCCATTTGTGAGACGATTAATAAAAGTAGCTTCTATGAAACTACGATTTATACACTATAACCCTTTTTCTGGAGTTTGAGATCATAAACTGATTTGCATCAGAAGGCATTATCTTCTGTGTTGAATTTTGGTTATTTTATGTGACATTAGCTATCGATGTAAATATTTGCATATTCACAATTAAAATTATGTGTTACTCTAATTGTTCTGAAAAGTGTATTTTTTTCATTAAAAATTATTTAAATGTTTTCGCCAGAGAATCGGGAGGCGAAATTATATGATATCATTGTGTTATCGGGGTCAGTTTCACACGTTTGTTATATAGGACAATTTATGGCGAATGTTTTCACGGCATAATTATTTTCAACATCGAATTAAATGTTCCCACAAATCTTTAATTTAATAAGAACCCATAATATATTCCAATTTATTAACTTCAATGAAATTTATACAATATTGACCCAAATGGGTATGTAAAAATGCGTATTATTGTTTTAATCACTACAATATTGGAAGGTAGTTCTGCTTCGCTTAAACAAATATAGCGGATGAAGAGGTTTGTCTGGTCATTTTGGAGGGAAATGGTTTCAATAAATTTTGTACTAGTAGCTATGCCTTCGACTCTAAATGTCTATTGGTTACAAATATCCTCAATTTTTCTTCGGCTTCGTTTTTATTGGCATTACAAACCTTGTAATCCTTCCTTCAGGTCCGAGTTCAGCTTAGTCAATATCTTGCTCAGAATATAAGTGATTTTTCTAGCTCAAATGATTATCTGCATTTTCTTCACTTGAAAAGCATTCAGTATTT
Organism: Nephila pilipes; assembly: GCA_019974015.1. Classification (NCBI taxonomy): domain Eukaryota; kingdom Metazoa; phylum Arthropoda; class Arachnida; order Araneae; family Nephilidae; genus Nephila; species Nephila pilipes. The sequence goes on along the minus strand of BMAW01059612.1, from coordinate 149,418 downwards.
TCAAAGAGCTCATGCATTTAATGAAATATTTAAGATCAGATAAATTAAATTTTTCTTCTGAGTCGGTCTATTTTATTGAAATATCACTTGACAGAAACTTTGGATCAGATCAACACATCAACCACTTTGAGAGGAGAAGCAACACAACCACCTTTCTGTGGGTTCTTTCACCTTTCCACCTTTCTTAAACTAATGCATATAAGCTTATCAGTATTATGCAACTTGATGGTGTACTAGTGTACCAATGTTATTTAGTTAGTACAACTCTTCAACGATGTTGCTTGGTCAGAACGACTTAACGTTCTCGCTGTCTGGGTTAATCATCTATAATTGATTTTCGATGTATGTATTTTTTTAAATAAAGATATGAAACAAAATGTTTTACACTTCATTATAAAATTATATATTGTTCATTAAGGGAAGATCTATATTTTCATAATATGTTATTGTAAAGTAGCAAACTCAATGTAAATTTTGATCACAAAATGCATATTAAAAAGTGAAATAAATTACTATGATAATAAAAGATTTCTAGTTCTTATAATTATTCAGAAAATATATTTTGTTTACAATATTTAAAATGGTGTACATTTCAAAACTAAATTCTTACGTCTTGATGATATAAAAAGGAAACGCAATAAACTATTGTTGTATACAGATAAGTTTGCTTGAATTTTGAAATAATAACTACCCTTTTTCCTTAAAGGAATACTTATTATTTATAGAAATGACAAATATAAACAGCAAACTTTAAATGTCTGTGAATTTTTCCAATGTTGTATTCCTGTAATTATCATTGATTCTTAATTCTTTTGTGCATGTGCATATTGAATTCCTAACAACGATGTTTGCTACCATTTAAAAGCCAATATATTAAATACAACATTGCAAAAAGTCTTATAGCCTTTTAATTAAGAACAACTCTTTATTTTAAATAATAGTTTACAGTAAATTTTTCTGAAAGAAACAAAAAAGAGAAGAAAAAATGCTTTAAGAAGAGAGAATGAATTTTATTTACAATAAATCTGAAAAAATGCAGAGCAAAACGCATGATATTAGCAAGATAAAAATTTACTAACACCGTGATTGGAATCGATAAAACAAATGAACTATCCGTATTCCATTGCTCAAATAGAAGAAATGAGAAACAATAATGTCATGACATAAATCAAAATGATCGAATAAAATGGAGGAACATAAAATCTGTAATAACTAATCAAAAGAATTAATATGGGTATTAGAGAACCACCAGAGCTTCGAGATGATTGTCAAACTGATCATAATTATCATAATTATGGGATAATTTAATCCTTAAAGATACAGTAATGTAGGGTTGCTTATAGAGAGAATGATCACGAGTGGTATATTAATTAAGGAGGATTTATTATTCCAATCCAGAAAGAGCCAGCTGGCCTGCTATTTAGCAACCATCAAACATAGATATTAGCTACAGTAATTTTTTTTATATAAAGCAATAAGTTAATAAGACTCAAGCATATTGATGCTTTATTTGAGTTTCTTTTTCTCTATTTTTCCTTTTCTTATTAAGTTCTTTAGCTTATTTTTAATATCAATCAATATCTTTTATAGAAAATTCCTTATCAGTTATAAAATTCTTAATAAACTTGATAGTAACTTCTGCTGTGTACAATGTTTTTAAATGCAGAAAAATGGGTAGAATATTGAATACAATAATGGAATTTTCAATACCGTTTATTGATATGAATTTGATATAGTTGCTGTTTTTTTATTTTTCAAAAGAATGTATCAGATTTAATATTTAAATTTCAAAATTGTAACAATATGAAACATATTTTGTTTTTCATACCTAATTTTATTTTTACCACAACTAATTATAGAAATAAACACATATTCCAAAATAATCAAACCTCTAATACCTAACTGTGTTGTGATTAAATTACAACTAATTTCTATAAAACTGCATAATTTTTTTCTAAAGTAACGTCAATTCTTAAATTTAAATGATAAATGTATTATAATGATTAGGAAAACAATTTTAGAATAACAATTTTTTAAATCACACTGTATAAAATTTTATATCAGTTCAATCAACATCTAAACATATTTCATATTTCAATATTTGTTAAATATAACAACTATTACAAGTGCCATAGTTAAAATAAACTATGAATCTAAATTTAAATTGCACAAACTACGTTCTTTTCTTTATGATACATTAATTATTGAATTATTTAATTTTTTTATAAAAGCAATTTTTTTACTGCCCTTAATCACTTTTCTATAAGCTAAGCGTATTTTATTCGTTATGTTGATCATATATACACTTTTATATGCATTTAAATCACTTATTATTCAAGTCTACTTCAATTAAATTATATTCTTCTCTTTCCAATTAGAGTCAATATTGGGAAAAATTATGTTAATATTTCAGTTAGAAAATTGTAAGGAAATATCTTCAGTGATCACATATTCTGCAGATATATTCAAATATCAAATGTTTCAGTTTCGTTTGATGTAAAACCTCCAGAGTATTTAGTCTCCTCTTTCGAATATGATTCTTCAAAACTCGAAGTATGAATAATGAAACACGTGACATGAAATGTATCACTTTGCTTCCATATGTTAGAAATTCAATGAAATATTTATGGAAGCACAAAGCTTAATTATTCGAACATAATTTTATATTTAATTTTCAAACGTGCGGTTCTTACAATTAAGCTAAAACTCTCAATTCTTCAATTCTTTTTACATGCTTTATTAAATAATAATTGCTATTTAATTTGAGAGGATAATGAATAAAAAAGCAGAGGAAGTTAAATTTTTTTAGAGAAAAGATGTTAAGAAGATAAACAATTTAATTAACTTTAAAAATCACAAATTTTACACAATTATTTCAACTATGTAATGTAATTTTAAAAAAAAATGTCAAAATTTAATGTGGTTGTTGGAGATTAATGGTTATGGTCATAGACTCCTGGCGGTTTTCATGGAGTCGTGGATTCGAGTCTTGATACCTCTAATAGAACCACCAAGTAGCAGGGACTAATGCATGTTAATTATGTAGTGGCTCAAAATCCTCCCGTGGGAGGGGTGGGGAATTCAAGAGAGGGAGATGACAGCTCACGTGATGTCACCTCGTCATATGACCGAAACTCAAACTTACGAGGTACGTCACCAATATTCCTCGTGTTGCTTCAGTGCGAAGTAAGAAAACAAACCAAACATAATTTAACTGCTGATTTCTTCACATAGATTCAACAATATTAAAAATAATTATAAATATATCATATATTTACAACATATTTTACTATTTTTGCTTTGTAAACATTTATTACATATCCCATTCAATATTTTCAATTTTAAATACCATGTACTCCATATTCTATTATAGTCTGTTTCTTTAGAATAGCCTTGTTAAGGTCACTCATTTTCATTTTTCTTCCATTGGTTACCATGGTAGTGACGAATGTACCATCGTTACTTCCTTTATTTTCAACACTTCAGTTGAGGAGGTCTGAATTCCTTTGCATTTGGATGTACTTTTTGTTAAATTTAAAGACTAATTTAAATATATATAAATAGAGTTTTTTTTTTCAAAATGTTAATTTTTTGAAATGAAAAAAAAAAAAAAAGTATTATTAAAGCATATACTTATTAAATATTGATATAATGTCTATGCATATACTAATTTATTTAATTTAAAAAGTTCCAAAGAGTTGTTTAGTTTCATTATGTAAGGAGTCATAACATTAAATGTGTTTTTTAAATACATGTTAACAATATTTATAACTGTTATACAGATTTTAACAAGTATTTTAATAATGCAGATTTAAAAAAAAAAAAAAAAAAAAACCGCTGATGATCGTGAAACTCAAAATTCGTTTTAGTTAGATGTCTGTTTCGAAAATAAAACGAAGTGTGTGTGTGTGGGGGGGAAGTTATGTCAATTCCCAACAGTTGTTGCCATAGTTACGACGGAAGTGGGGGGAGGGGAATCTATGACTTTGTTGCTGTTATAGTAAAGTAACGGATTATAACTATACTAAATGAAAATATTTTAATTGAAATTGAAAGATAGCCAAAGATTTGTACATTTCAAATTTAGTTGAAAACTGAACTTTTATTTCTTCAAAAACTTTGCTTTTTTATATTACATTTTAATTTCTTTATATGCTATAGTAATTATTAAGCAACTTACACGCGAAACATTGTACTACATACGTGGTCAATTCATAAATTACCCATGTTAAGGAATAAGAATTGATTATTAGAAATGGGAATTGGGAATGGGGTTACTTACTGTAGCATCGTCTGATGGTTTTTACTTTTCTTCGACGTCAATGAGTATAACATCCTTTGTATACCAAAAGATCATTGTCATAACTTTTCCTTCTGGTTAACTCGTCTTCGTCTTATTTGGAAAAGATTCATCAGTAGCAAGCCATTTTCTTGATTGCTACTTGGTATTTAGTGTATAGTGAGGAATCCAAGCACCAGAGACATTTACATCTCGTAGCGGTGCCATTAATAGTTACCTTATAAATGTGCGACAATTTTGTTTCAGCACCGTTTAACAGATGGAAGCACTGAAACGATAAATGCCCTAAAAGTATGGACTTTTTGATCCATCCATGTATTATTATTATACAGAGTTCTCGTTCGCTAACTAGCGTTTGAAGTATTCTTTTATGTCCCTGGACTGTCTCATAATTTTGAGTCATGGTCAAATGACCTGACATTGAACTGAGATGACATCATGGTGCCCTGTCAGATTTAACATGTATCAGTCCATATATGTTATGGGGGCTAAGGGGTATAATGATTCGAATCCTTGGCTCAACTTATACAGTTTCGGGCACGAGAATGCTGCCATAAGCATTCGATAACCATGTCCTTTATAACAATATTACTTATAATTCATCTAAAACATTTTAAATGACATAATTTGTTAGATTTTTAATTAATACTAAGAGAGATATCAAGAACAGTAAGCATCAATCCGTGATGTGCTACATAATATGAAACCTTATATGAATAAACATCTATTCGTGAAGAGTGACATCTAATTTAATATATCATTCTCTTCATCTCTAAATTAAGTTAGATAAGATTTGGTGTCTTGATAATTGGTTTGGCTTAAATTTATTTACATCGCAACTAAGAGAGTAACATCAGAATTACTATTCGTGGAAGTTTGAGAAAAACACGAAGATTATTGGTAGAAGAATTTGAAATTCTGCCAACCTCGAAGATACCTGATTAGTTTTTAATTTTCACATAACATTTTATTTGGGTTTTAAGATCATTTCATTTAATGTATAGTTACCCCCGTTTTTCCACAAGTTGGATCGTCTGTGTAGTCATGACTTCATAATCATTCTTTATAAGACTTGGGGCTAATACCTCTCTGTTATCGAGACCCACGACATGTAATGATTTAGCGGCTCAATGTAATTTACTGTACAACATGATTGGGGAGAAATAGTCTCGAACTCATCACTCTACCCTATTGAAACGAAATTGACTTCCTTAAACTTTACTTATCTACCAAACCCTAAACTAAATTTTCAGCTATATGATATTAGTACGTGATTTGTATCGTTAATAAGAACATTATGTAACTTTTATCATGAAGTGTTTGAGAATTAATCTATTCCTTAAAAATACTCATAAAAACTAAATAAAAGTGAAATATAAAATTATTTTGAAAATTATTACTTTCTTTAAATCACCATTCAGCCGACTACGTTAAAAACTCAAATTTTTGAGAAAATATCGATTTTTTTTATTTATCCATTACAATATTTGAAATCTTTTCTTTCTGAAGCTATCTTCCATTTGTAGCTATGGTACATAAGAATCAAGTTATAAGTATTTTAATATTAGACACTTTCGAAAAAAATCGCCGGAAGTCAATATTTTGAAACCGGAAGTTAATGTCTTGTCAAAAATATTCGTTCATTTCTCATATTTTTAAGAACATTTACTGCTTATATCTTTTAAAAAAAACTTTTAAAATATATTAAGATTCATTTTGAGAAATCTGGCATCACATTTAATTGTATAACTTTCAAGAAATCAGTGGCAATATACACTCTGTTTACTATTTTGCTGAGCAATGTTTTTTAAATTACTTCCGAGTTGTATTTTTAATTGTCATTTTGTTTCTGTATGAAATAACTGTTTAAATTGCATAATAGTTTTTAGATTAATATTTTTTATTTTAACTATGGGTAGTACGAAAAATAAACGACAAAGCAAAAAAAGGAAATTCCACGGTATTCTTCATTCTGTTTGTTTGACATCTAATACAGTAAGCACGAGCAGCGAACTAAAAATTGGAACTGTGGAAACAATAATGAAGGACAGCTTCAAAAAAGACAGGAATACTCTTGGTAATATGATTTATAGCCCAGAAATAATTGCAAGTGTCATTGAAATGCTGAGTTGCCCTTTATGTTTATTACAAAGTTTAGATCTGAAGGAAGAGTCCAGTTTTGGTTTTCTTTCCAATATGCTCTTGAAATGCACAAACTGTAATTTTATTCATGGTTTTTCATCAAATAAAAAAGGAAATAAGATGAATGAAATCAATATGCAGTTTGTTCTAGGTATGCGTTTAATTGGAAAAGACCATAATGCCTCGAAAAAGCTGAGAGCTGCATTAGATATGCCATATCTATACAAGTCAGCTTTCAGGAACTGTGAAAAGAAGTTGTTGAAAGTTACAATACCTATTGCACAGAATTCTATGAATACTGCAGCTTCCGAAATAAAAGACATAAATCATCAGCAGGAGGGTTTGACAAGCTGTGCTGTATCTTGTGATGTTACTTGGCAACGTCGAGGTCACACATCATTGAATGGGTGTGTAGCAGCTTTATCCATTGATACAGGTAAAGTTGTAGATATTGAAAACATGTTGAAGAATTATCACATATGTACTCGAAACAAAAGGTTGAATGTATCCAGCGATCACATTTGTTCAAGAAATCATTCTGGGAAATCATTCAAGAAACAAATCAGCATGGAATCTATCGGTGTATATCGTATCTTTGAATGGTCTTACCGTTTGCGACTGCTGAAGTATTCATCCTTTTACGGCAATGGGGATTCACAAGGCTTCTCAGCGGTGAAAGACATTTAAGGAAAAAAGAGTGTTTGCAAATATGAGTGCATAGGGTGCATTCAAAAAACAGTCGGAACCCGTCTTCGAAAACTAAAATCAAGCCAGAAAGGATTAGGAGGGAAAGGAAAACTTACAGACAAATTTATTAATAAATTGCAAAATTGCTATGGTATTGCAATTAGAAACAATTTTGGTGATTTGCCGGGAATGCAAAGTGCTGTAATAGCAGCATTTTATCACAGCTGTTCATGAATGGATCCGCCAATGCATGGCCAGTGTCCGAAAGGACAATTTAGTTGGTGTAAATATCAACGTGCTATTGCTTGAGGAACAAAAGTAAATGAAAAATTCAAAAGCCTGCTTAAAACCATTGTTAATTCCATCAAATCTAAGTATTTTGATTTATGCTATCAAAGCTTATTAAAAAAATGCCTCCATGGCAAAACACAGAACTCGAAAGAATGTTTTAATGGTTGCTTATGGAAAATAATCCCGAAAGAGGCATTTGTTGACCATGAAACGTTTACTTTGGGAGCTTATATATCGGTAATAAATTTTAATGATGGTATTAAGGGAGTGTTAAAGATATTTCATGCATTAGATATGTTTCCGGTACAGTATACGGTTGATGCCCTTAAAAACTTTGACATTATTTGCATTGCTGGCTCTAAACGACATTCATTCCCATCAGCAAAAATAGCAAGAAAAAAAAAATCGAACTGGAAGAAAATTAAATTTCAAAAGAAAAGAGAATGAAAAAGGTGTAACTTATAAAAGTGGTGGGGTGGGGGTAGATTTATTTGATTTGATATGTATATCTTTATTTTCTGAACAAGTTTTAACTTTAAATCCAATTTCTAAAGAATTTAATTTTCAGTATTTTTACAATTTTTGAAAGGTGATAACTCAAATGTGTTTTTTTATATATTTATAAAATTTGAATGAAATGTTTTTCATATTATTCTGAAGAGCCTGAACTAGGATTTTTGTAATATATAGTTTATAAGTGGATTTATTCATATTTTAATGCATAAGTTTGGGGGATTTTTTTAAAAAAACACGTGTTGTTATTTCGACTCTTAATAAATCTTTAAATAAAGCGAATTATAAGAAATCCTAGTCCAGGCCCTTTACAGGTGTGATATTAATACATATGTTGAATAACAATGTTATTGAAAGATTTTTCATGAAAGAAGAATCTTTTGAAAATGTGCTATTTTTACCTTATTTTATGCTAAAAAATTGCATTTTAGATTTTTTTAATTGTAATATAACTATTTAATTTTTTTATGTACATTCTAATTCAGATGATACTAAATATTTAAAAAAAATTATTCATTTATATGGTTTTTCAAAATTACGGTTCCGAACGTATTCGGATACCTTAAGTTAGAAATATATACATGTATTAAAATGAATAATTTTTGTTAATGATATTTATTGATTTAAGGCATTCAGTCTACTGAAAATGCAGGTATTGTTCTTTATATTATACTACATTTGTCTTGAACTTTTCTATAAGATATAAACTTGACATAACTTTCTTGCTAGTCTTTAAGTTGTTTAAAATATCATTTAAACATAAAAAAATAAAATTACTCACTGCTTTTTCTATATTGCTTAGAAATAGAAAACCAAAGTTAGCTCAAGTTTCTAGATAAAGACAGAGGGAATTCTTATCTCTAATAGTTCTCCCTCTTAACATTGTTTTAAAATACCTGCAGAAGCTGTAAAATTGAATATAGAGTTATGTTGTACAAGTTATATGTAGTTTGGTGTATTTTTCTAAGGAATAACTCACGAAAAATTCTGAATCAGTATAAAAATGGGCTTATACTAAAAAAGCAATATATACCTAGTTTGCTGCTAGAAGTTTCAGCTTCCAAATCGTCATTAAAAATTAAACTAATTAACTTTAGCTATTTAAAATTTATTTTAAAACACAACTTTTCTTAAGAATATATACACACACAAACACATTTATAAAATATAAATATTTTCCTACTCGGGAAATTAATCTTGAAGAATTAGTCAATATATATAAAATCAGTGACTTTGCCTTCTGAAAGTATATCATATTAATTAATTTTTCATGCTTAATCATATTGATATTTATATGTTTTCTGCTTTAGTTCAAACTGGAGCAGATTTAGCTCAAAGAAGTGAAATCCTGCAAATGATTTTCAAAATTATTATAGCAATACCATAATTGAAAAAAACATTTAATGCTTTCAATAACAACCTCAGAGGATTTGTAATGAAAGCTATACATTACAATCTAGATTTTAAAACATCATTATGAGAATCAGTTTCTATGAAAATTGTATTAACGAAATTTAATTAGTTCTATTTCTATATACATTTTTACTTCAAGCACATGTATAAAAAAATACGATAATCACAATTCTCTATCTCTATTCTAAGAAATACTTATTAATTTAAAAATAATTTTTATCTACTTTAATAAAAGAACTACCATAAAATCACTGTAATCAAAATATTACAGACTAGAGTCTTCATTGGATTATAGACGAGATTTTGACCAAATAGTGACAAGTGGAAACCAAATACGATAATCGATATTTGGTTTCAATTATCTTCCCCAATAACAAAACAAGTGAAACAATATTCCTGGATAAATAAGGACGACGCAATGAGACCAACATTTGTTCTTGGATAAAATAAATAAATGACGAAATATATGTTTATTTAAAGAAGATTTGTTATAATTTTATTCATGTAATTTATTTCGCACACACATGTACATACATATATACGTTCATGTGTGCGATGAAATTTATAAAGAGAAGCTAAGTAAAAATTATCTGATATTGTGGTATAACATATGAATACGCTTAAGAATGAAAATTAAGAAGATGAAGATGGAAATTTAGCAATATTTAAATTTTCTGCGTCTGTTCATAGGCAGACAGGTGATATATATATATATGTGGAGGTTGGCGTCAGTATATTGTCAAGAACCACGCTCATTTAAGGAGGAAAAATGTTTATTTACATATGAAAAATTAAAGAAAAAGACGGACACGCATTTCTGCGTGCTTACACCTCGAGATCTAACCATCTAATCTGAGTTGAAGGTGGCGCTGCTGTAGCGCAGCGGGACAATTCCCACAATCGGCCATCCGACAATATCACCTGACCCCAGGTGAGCCAGTAAAAGTACAATTAAAAGAATAATATATATGCATACAATATTAACAAAATAATAACACAATTGAAAATTAAAGAACATACTCACTTAAAAGTTGATTAATCTATGGTTGAATATAAACAATTAGGAAAATTCAAAAAATTTAAGCTAATTCACAATATCTGAAAAATTGAAAAGAAAAATTAATACACTAGAAAAACACAAAATAATGAAAAAAATGAAATTCACACTATAATATAAAAAAATATATTATTAAAAAAAATGTCTTTTCAAAGTTCGAATGAAAATGTCCTTTCATTAGTTCATCAGGTAATAGCATCATTAGTCCAATGCTTGAGATATTCAGCACACGTACTAGTTTTAGCTGGACCTTCAAAAAAGCCACACTTTTGAACATCGTAAGTGTCGTTCGGTTTGATTTTCGTTATCTTGTACGGACCTAAATATTTGGGTTTTAGTTTGAGTCCTGGTCCAATTTGAGTACGTTTGATGGCGACAAGATCATGAAGCTTGAAAATAGTTGCTGGTTTTCGCCGGAGATTGTAGTTTCTTCTATTTTCATCTTGAACTTTCAGGATTTGTTGTTTAGCTTTTTTCCTTAACTCGTCTCGGTTGTTGACAAAATCAGCTTGGATTTCTTCATTAAGTAAATTTGTGATATTGAGATCTTGTGGTGTCTTCATTTTAGTACCAAACAGTAATTCGAAGGGAGTTGTTTGAATGCTTCGTTGAAATGTTGAATTTATCACTCTTTGGACTTCTTTGATGTGCATGTACCATTTTTCTGGGTTGTCTATGGAAAGTTTAGATATGACTGTTTCGATTGTAGAATTTAAACGCTCTACTTGTCCATTTGCTCTAGGTAATCCGGTGGTGATTGGGAAATGTTCAATGTTTTCGGTACTGCAATAATCTTGAAACTGTTTAGAAGTGAATGCGGTACCACGATCAGAAATAATTCGAGATGGATTGCCAAATATGTATTTTTGATTTTCTAACTTTGCAATAACTTCTGCAGCATCTGTTGACTTCGTTGGGTAAAGCCATACAAATTTTGTGAAGGAGTCAATGACGGCAAAAATATGTCTATAATTCTTATTTGTAGTAGGAAATGGGCCTAAATGATCAACATGATATGTGTGTAGAGGAATGGCGTCTTTTTCGATAGGATGTAGTAGACCATCTTGTTTGCCACATTTGCGATTAACCAAAATACATGGAACACAATTTTGAATTAAACAGTCTATTTTTTCTTTAACTTTAGGGATATAGAATTGGTGCTTGAGTGCTTCTTCTGTTCTTTTAGAAGCATAGTGTCCACGCTCGTGAACGCTGCGTATAATGTCATTCTGCATATTTTTAGGGACAACGAGTAGTTCTTCACCATCTACAAACTTGTAGAGTATATCGGATTTTAGAAGGAAATCTTTGTACGGTTTAATTTTTAAAAGTTCTCTGATAGTTTGGATTTCAGTGTCTTGTTCTTGAGCCGTTTTAATTTTTGCTACGAGACTGTCTTGTACGACCATAACTGGGTATCTACTTAGTGCGTCTACATGATTCATTTTGGAACCAGAGCGATGTTCTATTTCATAATCAAAATCTTGTAGTTGCAATGCCCATCGCGCTATTCGAGTACACAAATCTTTTTTCTTTAGAGTCATTGCGAACGCGTTGCAGTCAGTAACTATTTTGAAATGTTTGCCTAACAAGTAAACTCTAAACTTTTTTAATGCTTGGACAATAGCTAAAACTTCAAGTTCATAGCTGCTATATTTTGTTTCGGCGTCTGTCGTTTTCTTACTCATAAAATATATTGGGTGGAGCGCATTATCAGTCATTGATTTTTGGAGTAAAATACATCCATAACCATGAATACTAGCATCACAATGAATTTCGGTATCAGCGTTTTGATTGTAAATGTTTAGAACAGGTGGAGAGGATAAACATTGTTTGAGACAATTAAATGCTTGTATTTCTTTATCAGCAAATTTAAATTCACGATTTTTCTTCAGAAGTTCTGTTAGAGGATGTGCAATGATGGAGAAATTTAAAATGAATTTCCGAAAATATCCAGCAAGACCAAGAAAAGATTGTAAGTCCTTTTGGCATTTCGGTTCAGGGAAATTAATAACAGCTTTGATTTTTTGTGGTGACGGGTACAATTTACCATTTTTGATAACATGACCAAGAAATTCTATTTGTTTACTTAAAAATTTGCATTTTTGAAAATTTATGTCTAAGCCGTAAGAGGAAGCGAGTGAAAACACTGAGGCAAGTCTTTCGAGACCTTCTTCAGTATTTTTAGATTTTATAATGACATCGTCCATGTAAATTAAAACATGACCTTTAATAATCAAATCCTTAAATATTGTGTTTATGTACCGCTGAAACACTGTTGGTGATGTAAAAAGACCGAAAGGAGCACGTAGAAACTGAAATTGTCCATTATGAGTCACAAATGATGTATATCGTCGGCTATTTGGTTCTATTCCTAAATGAAAAAAGGCGTTACGTAGATCAATTGTACTGAACGTATTTGCATCTTGGAGGTTATCAAGCAGATCATCTATTAATGGTAAAGGATAATTATCTTTTACAATGTTTTTATTAAGTTTTCTATAATCGATACAAACTCTCGGGGATCCGTCTTTTTTCCTGGCGACAACTACTTGGCTAGAAAAATCAGAAGAGCATGGCTCAACAATACCTTCAGCCAACCATTTCATCACTTGGTCGTCTACAATTTTTCTTTCAACAAAAGGTAATCGTCGTGGTTTATGAGTTATTGGTGTATCATTCTTTAAATTAATAGACATCTGAATATCAGTAGTTTCAGTCTTATTTGGCTTATAGCTTGAAACCAAATTATGAAGAATGTTTCGTTGAACCTTTGTGACACCTGATCCGATTTCAAGTTCTAATTTATCATTTGTTGAGATGTTAGAAATCGAAAATTGTTCGGTATTTTCCGTTTCAGTATTCAAAATTTTTGTTAATCTAACACCGTCTGTGTTAATTTTTATTTCGGCCTGTGCTAAAATATCCATGCCAATAATAGCATCTGACGTCATAGTGTCATTATTGACAACACAAAAGTTGGTGATAAATTTCTGATTATCTATTGTAAGTTCTTGTATACAGCTACCGATAGGTGTAATGTGTCCATTACCAAAAGCTGTAAGTGATCCATGAAAAGTAGTTAAAGGTGGTGAACCGATTTTTTTATATGTATTTTTCGTTAGAATTGTTTTCTGACTACCAGTATCTACTAATGCAATAAATGAATTATCATTAATAGTAACAGTTTTATATATCAAAGGAGGAGAATTATTCACAGTTGACACAGCATTATCAGTTCGATTTGGAATAAGTTTATTAGTACACTTTGCAGAAATATGACCAAAACTTTTACAAATACTACATTTTAAACCTTTATGTTTGTCGGGACAGAAACGAGAAATATGACCAGACATATTACAATTGAAACAAGTTTTTGGTTTATTATGTGCATTATCATTTTGGATTTCAGACCTATGAAAATTATGTTTTGTGTTAATGCCGCGTCCTTGAGTGAATTGAGAATTTGTTCTTGGAAAGGATTTTTTATTTTTATCACTGACTATTTTTTCATAAATACGAAGTTTCTCTTTAAATTCTGGGATAGATTTAGCACCATATAAAATAGCTTTATTTGATGGGTAATCATGTATGCCGTTTATACAGTATTCAAATAATGAAGATTCATCAATAATTTCACTGGAAGTACTTGCGATTTCTCTAATGGCAATAAAATATTCGAAAAGGGATTCGTTTTGACGTAATTTACGTCTACTTAACTGTCTATGAATTTCAGCAGAATTTAATTGATGACGGAATTCTTCTAATAAAGCATTTTTAAATGAAAACCATGTGGTAAGATTACGTTGCGTATATAAAAAACTCTTTGCCTGACCTTCAATCAAAGTTTTAGCGAATATTATTTTTTGCTGTTCATTCAACGATGGGAAAAAAAGAAAAGATTCCTCGCAGTCTTGAATAAAACACTTTATATCATATGTATCAGAACCAGTAAACTTTCGATGTGAATTTCCGAGATCTTTCAAAACAAAATAAAGGGTAGGGTCGAAAGTATTAGCAGACATGTTATGATTCAAAGCCGGAGACATTACAGAAGGGGGAAAGAATGAAGTAGGACTTTTTTCTGCTTCGTCATCAGAAATTTCAGAGTCGCTGTTTAATGATTTACAGTTTAAAGCTTGCAATTCATGTAGATTCGATAAAGATTGAAAAAGTCTATTAACCTTTTGAGTACGGCTGGCCGATCTACAGGCCAAAAGGAATATACCCTTAAAAGCCGGCGCAGACCGATGTAGCGGCCAAGCCGTGCTTTCCCCTGTAAACAGCTTTCGAATCAGCATGAGGCCTATTATAGCCCCGGAACATCATCTGCTTGACCGGTTTCTTTTGTATTCAGAAGGAAGGGGGGGTGGAGTTTCCTCTTTCACCCTTACCTAAAAATCCCTCTTTTTTCCTTCATACTCAAATTCTCACTAGCGGTGAGTGCACAGTTATTTTTGTAAGTGATTTTGTCATCTCGATTACTTAATCATTTCATTTTAAATTAATTTGATTTTTTTAAAAAAAAAATGCCTAAACGTAAAAGAGAACTTACCGCGGAAGAGATTCAGAATATTTTCGCTGATTTAGAGACGAAATTTTTGATGATTCTGATTGTGAGTTAGAAAATGAGGAAGATGATTTAGATCAATCTTTAAATTTGAGTCGAGAGGTTGATGATGAGGTTGTCTCCGAAGAACAAAATAAAAAAAATCTGGAACGACCCACAAATAACCCATAAAGCGACAATTTTACCTTTTACAGGAAATAATGTGATAAAAGGAGCCGCTGTAATGAAATTATTGGATTAATATGTTGAACTTAAACAATATTTAAATATTTGGAAATAAATTTTTAATTTCTAGTTCCACTTTATTATTAAAAGGTTCCACTTTACTTTATTATTCAAATAATAATATATATAAATATTACTAAGAAATATATGTTACACAAAAATTTTATTTCCAAAGTTTATTCAAAAAAGGGTTATAACTTTAAGTGGTGATTTTTTTTTATGATTTTTATTTTATTTTTTTCATTCTAAAGAATATAATTACATATTTTCATAATGAATGTTTTTTTACTAATACACGTATTGCTATGCATTTTGCAGATTTAAAAATACCTCAGTTCTACATTTTTATTAACTTTTATATCTGTAAAACTACTTAAAATATATTTGTGGAGAATTTGAAGCAATTTTTGCATTCTGTTTTTGATGAAAATTTGTGCATAATTACACAATGTATTGCTGTACAGAAGCATATTTTTATTGTTATCTTAAGTTATGCTTATTGAAAAACAGTTTTTAAGAATTTTATATCGAAACATCAAAAAAAAAACCACCATTTTTTTAATCGTGTATAAACAACAAAAAAAGAAAAAAATATTTGCAACAAAAAAAAATTACAAAAATATTTGTTATAGATTTTTAAAACTGTACATTGTAGTCTTTCGAATTTATAA
>BMAW01059612.1:94802-129166 GCA_019974015.1 Nephila pilipes | reverse complement strand
AGTTATTGCATTGCTATTTTACAACACTTCCATCCCATTACTACCCCAGGCCTTGCATCCGAGATATCACTTTTTTTCTTCCATCAAATGTTTCAGACATTAAATTTCTGCAGGATTCCCCATTTGCAGGTCCTCAGGCCTTAGTATCGTCGAATCACCATTTTGTTTCTCCCACTGAAAATTTAGAAGAAAATTTCACAGTACTTTTATAAATATAGAATCCACAAATTCTATTACATTGCTGAAAAAGGCCAAAATAACAGGAAAATTATAATGAGGAAGAAATATTATTCAGTGTATGAAAATATGATACTTTGTGACATCGATAGAATTGTGGATCAAACCTCTTCACACACATTATTTACGTTCTAGAAATATATCAAGTAAAAATGAGTAAATCTGCAGATTAGTTATTTCATTGCCATCTAGATCGATCAATCTGTATTTTATATCAAAATAGTGTTGAAAGAGTCAGATACATTTAACAAAAGCCATCTTTCTTGAGGAAAATGCCTAAAATCATATGTTTTCCACCTAATGGCTATATATAATCAATGCATGGCTCTTTACAGCATTTTAATTACTTGAATATGATATTTAACAATCTTAAGCAAGTATAAAATAATTGTACAATAAATATTGGATTTTCTAACATTAATTTCATATTTTGACGTCACTAATACGCATAAACTATTATACTTTTGCGTAAGACACATTTCTATTTGATTCTAACCATTCCCTATGCTCCTTCTATGTTTAGTCCTCCTTCTATGTTTTCCTTCTCCTTCTATGTTTAGTATGCATTTCCCTCAACTTTTTGTAAATTTCTTATTAGTTATTTTTATGTTCATTGCTATGTGTATGTATTTTTGTAATGTATATGAATGTATACATGTGTATATTGTTATTGGAATACATTGCAATCAAAAAATACTTTACCGTTTGAATTCAGTAAAGATAGCCCTGCCTCCAAAGCATTTTTATATTTATAATCTATTGTCTCTCCATCACATGTGAGTAAAAAATTAATTTTAATGACGGTCGTCTTTGTTTTAGTATTATTATTATCCTTTTGTCATCCCTTTCTTACATGTTTCATTTTTTATTACAGGTACCAGTCGGCTGGCACTGGTTCTTTTCTGATAATCCTGGCCACCTTTGAAAAGATCTCATTCTTTTCTATGCACAATAGAGTTCAGGAGCTCGGTTGATATGAGAATGGAAATGTGCAGTGGAGAAAAATCTGCATTTGAATCAGAGACAGCTTCTCTTCTTGGTTGTGATTGGAATAGAACTTTGAGACCTCCAGAACCTATACACATAGGGATTCTAATTAATGGGGTCCAGATATTGACCCATTCAGAGTCTCCTTGAATAGAATCCAGGGTAAATGGTTTTTTCCCCCATCTTCCTTGAATACTTAATATAATGGAGTTAGTGAAGAATTCAGAAGAAAATTATTTCCTTCTGAAAGATAAATGAAACTATTCTATGGAATTTTGTACAGGTATTTCAGGCCTCTTATAGTGTTGGTGAAAGAGAGAATCATTTTTTTCATTCATTTATTTAAAATGGCGTGTCGTCGTATACGTTTATGACGAATTTATTGAAAATAATTGCAATCCAGTTTTGAATAGCTGAAAGTTTTTGCAGTATTCATTCCATTAAGAAAGAAAGATTTGAATTATAAGCGAATATGATGAGTTAGAGAAATTCAAAAACATCTTGTTAGAAGTACTGTTTATAATTATCTTATACCATGAGAGACATTGCGGGTAAGTCACCTGTGTTGGTTCGCCCAACGCTCACGACGATATCGTGCGATCCTATGCAGTATAAATTCAAATCAGAGTCTAAATTTTGAATGCAATATCATATGATTTAGAATTCAGAGATCAGCAGTATTTTTCCAATAATTTCACACTCAAAAAAATTTCTTGTTTTTGGCATGGAGCACTCTAATTATGTTTATTCAAAAATGATTGATCAGAGTCTTAATCGAATTAATATGAAATTACAAATTATAACTATTAAGAAACCAAAACAAAAGTAAAATTATTATAAATATTTATTTGCTAATATTAAAGATTTATTTGTAATAGATAAAAAATAAATTTTGAAAAACCATTCAAGTTAAAAAAGACAAACATTAAAGAATACAAGTATTTTAATGCAAAAAAAACCATAAAACTATTTAAGAACTATGTAACAGGAAATCAAAATATTAAATACGAAAATTTTAATACAAATGAAAAAAACCTGTAATTAAAAAAAATATAACAAAGTTAATTAATCAAGATTTTTTCAAGAAATTCGATGCATAACTCAAAATAAAGAACTAAAAAAAAATTCAAAAATGGAGGTAGCGTAATTCAATCTAAAGCTTTGTGTTATCTAAAACTTTGGACTGAAAATAGTGCGTTTAAACTAGTTTCACCAATCCCACCATCACAACTTTAGTAATTACATTATAACAAATGGTAGACGCAAAAATCTCAAGTCGAACGGTAATTCAACCAGAGAAAAAAAGTAAGAAATATATCAAAGAAAACAAAAATAGTTTTAAGTCATTATAAATAAACGTAATATTTAAATACTAAAAATGTAGAACTTTGAAAAAACGTGTCTTGTTACATCAACTCACAACAACTCTGAAAAATTTTTGCAGGATCTATTTGTAGAAGTCATGCCTATACATATGGTAAATAAAAATTTCACAAAATGATTTTTCGTGAAAGGAGAATAGTTTGAAAAAATGTTATTTTTTCTTAATTTTATGCTGGAAAATGGCATTTTTTCAAATTGTATGAAATAACATATTTACAAGTAGTATTTTTATAGATTCGAATTCTGGTTACACTAAGCATAAAAATAAAGTAATAGAAACGTTTTATGGAAAATGATTTAATTTTAAGTATGGTCATGAAACAATTTGATAAAAAGTTTATGCAAATTTTTACAAAGAACAGATTTAGCCACCCAAGGTGAGCGTATAATTAATATTAAATTACTCAGTTAAATATAAGAATTAATGTAAGCAATGAAATATCGAGAAATGAACAATAGTAAGATTTTCTGATATTAAAATAGTAAACGATAAATTATTACATTGAATATATTTAATCTACGTGTAATGAAAATTGAAGCAAAAGATAAAAAATTGAAAAGTGATTCTGGTGGGCGAAAAATGATCCACTAAACCAATATCCCCTTTGGTCGCCAATGTGCATATATATATATATATATATATATATATATATATATTCAAAACTTAGATAAATAACATACCCAAAGTACAGATTCAGAAAAAAAGTAATATCATTTAGAATACAGTAAAAATAAGGGGAGTATAATAAAAATGTGAAGACAAATAAGTAAAAGAAGAAAGTAAAAAAAAATGAGAAGAATATGAAAAATGCAAACGAGAAATGAATTCTAGCATATCTATAACGCTTAAATGGCTACTATTTTTTTCCATGTCAGAAAGGACCTGCAAATTATTTTCAAAAATGGTTACAGTAAGACAAAAACACACAGATATTGTATGTATTGATGATTCGGAGCAGTGTTTGAAGATGATCAAGCGTAATAAACCCGAGTTTTTGCGTCGATATGTGACAATGGATGAAACATGGCTCCATCATTTCACTCCGAAGTCCAATCCACAGTCATCCGAGTGGACAGCACACAATGAACCCGCTCCAAAGCGTGGGAAAACGCAACAGTTGGCTGGCAAGGTTATGGCGTCTGTATTTTGGGATGCGCATGGAATAATTTTCATTGACTACCTTGAAAAAGGAAGGACCATCAACAGCGACTATTACATAGCGTTATTGGACCGTTTGAAGGACGAAATCGCCGAAAAACGGCCGCAATTGAAGAAAAAGAAAGTGCTGCTTCACCAAGGCAATGCACCGTGTCACAAGTCAGTGAAAACGATGGCAAAAATCCATGAATTGGGCTTCGAATTTCTTCCTCATCCACCGTATTCTCCAGATCTGGCCCCCAACGACTATTTTTTGTTCTCAGATCTTAAAAGAATGCTCTCTGGGAAGAAATTTTCGTCAAATGAAGAGGTGATCGCCGAAACTGAGGCCTATTTTGAAGCAAAGGACAAATCGTACTACAAAAATGGTATAGAAAAGTTGGAGGGTCTCTATAATCAGTGTATCACCCTTTAAGGGAATTATGTTGAATAAAAAATACTAATTTTGCCAAAAAAATGTGTTTTACTATGGTAGGCCGGGGACTTGTCAATTGACATGTTAAATATTATGTATATACACTAATAAGTAAATATTAGTTCTATGAAATATTAAATCATATGTTTTGTACATCTTTTTATATCATTTAGTTACTAGATGGGATGTGTTTAAAATTTTACCTCATACCAATTAGTTTTTATTAAATTAAAATTTTCTTTGAATTCCTTATTGTATTTTAACATCTTATTCTGAAATTTATTACGTCTTCTATGTGTTTTTATATATCCTAATTACTCCAATATTTTAAATGTATTTCTTACATTAATATATATTTGAAATTAATAAACAAATAAGCAATTTTAACTTTAAAAAGTATGTCATTTATATATATGTGGGAATGTGGGTGTATGTGAAAGTGCATGTATGTGCCTACGTGTGTGTAACATCCTTTACATTATGATAAAAGTGAACACCGACTAAATTGAGCTTTTTCAATTGCTTAGGATTTTCCGTTAATTATATGGTGCATGGGAATATATGAATAAAAAAAAAATTCTAATGCCAGTTTATATGGTTTTTCAAATCAATATTCATATCCAATTGTAGAAGTAATAAAATAAATAGCAATCATGATTCCCTCTTATAGGGAAAGAAGTTCAGAAAAGCAACATTTTTATGAATATAATTTTGTACTTTTTTTTTTATTTATTTCATTAAATATCTAACATTTAAATATTTGTTTTCCTAAATATGCTTCTCAATAATACGGAATTCATTTATTCAAAATTTTAATGAAAAAATCTATTATATTTTCTATAAATAAAGTAAAACGTTTATTGGAATATTTTCAAATTCAATAGGCTCTCATAAAATTGTAAAATTAATTCACTATATAATAAAAGCTTTTAACAAACGTTTAGTTCCTTCAATGTAAATTAGTTTTTAAAAAATAAATTTTCACATTTCGAACTATTTTGATTCTAAAAACTAAGAAATTTTGTAGTTTAGGAAGTTGGATAAAACTAATTATACTATTTCAGAAAAATACACATTTTTAATACAATAAATACAAAAATTTTAATAATATAGTTTAATAAATGAAAAATAATATGTTACTGGAAATGAATAATATGAAAAGTATTTTAATTTAGGAATCCGCTGTAAATTCAAAATTCTAAAATTGACTTGATAGAAATAATTTTGATTTTGAAATTAAATATGCGTTTTATCTCAATTAAGTGATAAACAGTTATCCTAAAAGCAATATATTTTTATAGCCGTTATAATCATTCTTTTTCATTAACCTTATTTCTAAAAAAACTAGGTTTATTTTAAAAGTTTCAATTTCTTTGAATAAAATGTTTTTAATTGTTTAAAACATACACACGAGAGGCAGATGAAAGACTTTTGTAAACATTGTTACTAAGATAAAAATATTAACTTATTAATCGATTTTCTTCAAAGTGCTTTTGAATATTTGAAAAACCTGGCATTACGAATTTATAATGTTGTTTTGTTTGAGAGATCACATAAAAGAATAAGTGACAAGACCGTGTTTTTCTTGGAGAAGATTTACACTTTCTATTTTTTAACGGACTGCAAACTGACGTGTCAGAAAATGAAAGATGAAATTGAATAAAAGTGAAAGACAAACACTATTTTCGAACACGCATTTCAACGGTTTATTCTTATCATGTGTCCAAAAAATTCTAATATTTTTTTACTTCAGATATGATCTGAAGCGATGGGAATAAGATAAGAATGTTTATACAGAGTAAGATGCTATTCAAGTTTGCTAAATGGTTAAAAAAGAGTATTTTATACACACACACAGACATATATATATATGTCTGTGTACATACATAAATGCAAAAAAAAAAATTAAATAATATTTGCTCATGTAACAAAATGATTAGAATAATTTTAAAGTATTATAGAAATTAGAAATAAAACTAAACATAATTTCTTAAAATTATACTGAAAACTTACATATAAATTTTTAAACTATAGAAAAAGTAAGAGAAAAGTTAATTCTTTTTTTTAATGGCAAAAACTTAGAAAATAGAATCCAAGACAAAAATAAATGAAAACGTTCTAAGCAAAGTTTTGCAAAGGACAGATTTAGCCATCTAAGGCGCGCTTATATATAATAATTATTGAATTATTCAATTATATATAAAAATTGATGTAAAAGATAAAATATTGAGAAATCGACAATAGTAAGCGTTTTCTATATTAAAATTAAAAACAACGAAAAACTACTAAATTGAATATATTTAAGCTAATTGTGATTAAAAAATAGCAAACGATTAAATATTAAATTTAATACTATATCAGCTACATACAATTAAAATTAAAGGAAACGATAAATTATTAAATTGAATATATTTCATCTAAATGAAATAAAAAGTTAAGCAAGTGAAAAAAAAATTGAAAATTGATCTGGTATGCGAAAAAGGGATCTAACTAAAACTATAGCTTCCTTGGTTGGCTAATACGAGTATCATGAAAATAAATTTCAAAACATGAAAAATTACAAAATTAGGCTTGAAAAATAAGGGAAATAGAGATGAAAGAAATAAACCCCCAAAGAACATTTATAAATTCTGAGTGTCGCTTCGGACAGATTATCAGGTTTAACATATTTCACAGTCCTGACATTCTGGACAGAGTATTTTTTTTAATAAAAATATGCATATTTTATAAATTTCAAACAAAATAAAAGCAAAAAATTTCAGTGTAAAAACCAAATGAAAATATATAGGGAGAGAAGTTCCCAAACATCAACCAATGAAAACTAATATAGAACACACCAAAAGTTAATTAATCATCTTGAAAAGATTAAAATCTTTACATGAGACAACTGGCTTGTAATATATTTATTGAATTATTTCTTTGAATTACAGAATTACTATTTTCATTATATGTCTAAAGATTTTCTAGCTGCATTTGCGCTATTATTTTTGGATTTTATTTAGGTCTTTTGACTTGACATTTTTATTATTGCCAATTCTGCATTACATATAAACTTACTTTTGTATTTTTCGTTCAATAATTGTATATTTCCTTTCGCTTGATAATTTTCCTTCTTTTTTTTTATTTTCTTTTATTTCTAATCTAGTATGTTTTTTTTGCTCTCTTAGCATTGTAGCTTTTTTTTTTACGTCAGATATTTTTTCACAAATACAGTATTTTATCCTTTGGTTTATCTAATCTGATTATATTTTTGATTTTATGAGAAGATGGTTTGGGATACGCTTGTAAGCATCAAAAGAATTCTCAGAAAACAAGTAAAGGCCTTTCAAAATAATCTGTTGTCTGCCGATTTTACACAAACCAATCAAAACTATCTCTCTGTCCTATCAGTACTTCTCATTCTGAAGACGAATCTTTCCACAAGTGAAGATAATATAATATTTAGAAGACGTTTAACCTCTAGGTATATGTTTTTGAAAATCCTGTGATTCATGTATGGTTCATAAACTGCTTGAGGTAATTAATCAAGTATTATTGCTTAACTTGGAAACATCGAACATAATTAATAGTGAATAACATTTCTCTTTTTCCTTAACTATCATCGACAAAATAAACTCACCAGTTAAAATAATAACAGCCGTTTTGATAAGTAATGCAAACACTTATAACCTTATCCCAAAAACCTTATCCGTTCAGAAAAAAAAAAAAAAAAATCGTCAAGTTTGGCAATTTTTGAAATCGCGCCAAGTAGTTGGGCTAAACTGCATTTTCGCCAATTAAATTTAATTAATATTTGAAAAAAATGTAGTAACATCAAGGGGCATCCACTTCGTTCTAAAAAATGTATTTGAACTTGAGTGGATGAATAAAAAGTATTTTATTAACGATTGAAAATTTAAACTAGATATATATAAGGAGAGTGTGAGCTAATAGTAGGAATTTAAAGTAAAAAAAAAAGGGGGGGGAGGTACTGCTATAATTTCATAGATATCCTGATTGTCATCTAAATCGTAGCGTTCTGATTAATATAAATTATGAAATTATCTATCCTATTCCACATTTTTTTTTTCAGAATTCCTTCACTTTTTATTATGTTATTACGCATGAAATTCAATTACATATATTGTGATATATTCAATTTTGAAAAAAACAAACGATTTAATCATAATGTGATACTTTTTTTAAGATATTATCTGTACAACTTTTAAATGCAAACGATTTAATCTAATGTGATACTTTATTTAAGATATTACCTATTCAACTTTGTAAACATTTATACTAAGCCCCCATAGCTTAGACTCAACTATGTTAATTTCTAATTTACTTACCCCTCCCCCTTTTTTTTCCTTTTTTAACTTTTATTTCTTAAATTCAAATTCTTAAATCTCTAATTGTTCTTGTTAAATTTTCACCATATGATACACTGAGCAGAAGCGGCAATCTCGCTGGCGCTCGATTGCCAACTAATTTTAGTAGTTAGTATTCAACTTTTAAAAGCAGACGATTTAAACTTAAAGTGATACCTTTTTCAATATTCTTTATTAAGATATATATTTTTTGGCAACACCAGATCATAGTTTTGATTTTATATCATTTACTGGCAACGGATATGAAAAAATAGTATTGAGTTTGGTTCCAAGAGGTTAAGACGAACGTTGAAAAATGGTGCTTGTGTAAAATTGTGTCTTGATTTTATGTTTGAAAAGATGTGCGCAAATAAATGTGATGTCCTGAAAACAAGTCATTTTTATTAATAGTCTACAATACAGTACAGACTATTATTTGGAGGTTCCACAGAAGATAGTTGAAATTCAGATGTGCTTATTCGAATGGCGGTAGTGCTGGTCTCTACAAGTAGAATTGGAGTGCATACCTCAATCAAATAATGCTGGTGTTCTGAGTTTCTAAATTGAAAATGAAGATATTTGAAATTACCTGAAGTTGTTTAGTAAAAATTACCTGTTGCTGAATTTGTTTTTTTTCCTTTTGCCCGAAGGATTATCTGGTAGTGAAAATGATTCGATTTCAAGCGCCATTTTTTTTCTTCTGCGGACTATTTTCTGTGCTGTTCTGTCATATATTGCTTTGTTTATTCAAGAATTAGCGTCATCTTTTCTGAGTGGCTTTCTTTAAAGCTTTTCTGGTATTTTCAGAAAGAAGTTTTCAGGAACTGAGAAGCGATATTCTATTACAGAGAAAAAGTGCGCTGCCAAAGAAATTGCTGAGAAGAAAATATATTGTTATTTGGATGTGCCAAATAAATCATCACCATGATGGACCATACTATTTTAGTTTGTCTTAAAAATAATGTAAGATTGAGTCCACAACTTATGAGATGGGCAATGACTTTACAGTCTTATACTTATACGGAAGTTCCTGGCAGTGGCAAGAGTCATAAACATGCAGATACTATAAGTCTCACTCCATGGCCTGATTAGAGAAAATATATTTAAAATAATATACTTTCAGACTTTGAGTATTGGCATTTACTATTTTACGATTTGGCTTATTCTTTGTATTGTTTTTGCAACTTTCTTCACCACAAATTGTATTTAATACATATTTATTGTACATTTTCAAAAGCTGAATACCAGTGAAAAATATGGGTATTCTAATGTTATATTTGTTTTAGTATTTTTTTCATTATAAGTTATTGCTTTGTCTAATGTGATGATTATAGATATTACTTTTATTATGTATTCTATTTTATATTATAACAACTTTTGTATAGATTTTTTATAAAAGAGTTTTAATTCGTAGTATCTGCTGCAGATTAAGAATTCCATTCAATACCTAGTGGAATTAAAAATATAAAAAATAGTATTTAGAAATATATTGTGATTTTCAGTTCATATTCTGTTTGTTATTTACTGTAATTAAAAAAAAGGTGCTTTTGAATTTTTGTTATGACAATTATTTTGGGAGAAAGTCTTATACATGTATGTATTTATGTAAGAGATATTCTTATAATTTATGTATGTTTATTATTGATTTTTTATGTAATTTGAGGAACTTCAGCTTAGCATATGAAATGTTGTTGATATAAGAGAACTATTTTATAAAAAAATCAAGTTGCTAAGCAAATCAAATTTCCTGAAATAGGAAGAAACAATAATTTAAATATTAAGAAATTTTAATCTAAAAAATTTATTAAAGTTTATTTCGGAGGGAGGAAAGGTTGTGACATATTCAATTTTAAAAAAAAAAACGATTTAATCTTAATGTGATACTTTTTTTAAGATATTATCTATTCGACTTTTAAATGCAAACGATTTAATCTAATGTGATACTTTATTTAAAATATTACCTCTTCAACTTTTAAAAGCAGACGATTTATACTTAAAGTGATACCTTTTTCAATATTCTTTATTAAGATATATTTTTTTGGCAACACCAGATCATAGTTTTGATTTTAGATAGTTTACTGACAACGGATATGAAGAAATAGTATTGAGTTTGGTTCCAAGAGGTTAAGACGAACGTTGAAAAATGGTGCTTGTGTAAAATTGTGTCTTGATTTTATGTTTGAAAAGATGTGCGGAAATAAATGTGATGTCCTGAAAACAAGTCATTTTTATTAATAGTCTACAATACAGTACAAAGTGTACATTCAATACAATATCAATTACTTATCATGGTTATGGTAATTTATTGGTTCTAGTCACAAGCTTACAGCGAGTCGCCATTTTGAATCCTGTTTCTGCTAAAAACCCACAGTGTAGAGAGGCCGATGCATGTTAAATCTGTTTACCCTCCAAGTTCTCCCGATGTCGAGATGTGAAAGTTTTAAAAAGGAGAGTTACCATCCACGTTACTAGACATAATTTCAAAAATACGAGATTTATAGACAATGGCACTGGTGTTGCTGCTCTGCGTGACGTTAATAAGTAATCTATATCAATCAGTAAATGATTCTCTTCTTAAATTGATTCGAATTACATTCATTTTTATATCTCCAAAATGAAAAATAAATTTTGAATATAGTTACTTATGTATATAATTCAATTTTTATTCATTTTAATTTTTAGTAGACTCATATCAATCGTGAAAATTTCAATATTTCCTATTACTGAGAAATATTTGAGAATCGCATTTTCTTTTAATAGTTAGTGTTAAAAACAGCCATTTATGTCTTAGTTTACTTCCAAAAGTATCGAAAAAATTCAGAAATCCCAGAATAATTTTTAATTAACCACACTACTTGGGAGTGGAATGCTTTTAAGTAAAATGTTTTAACAAACGATTTCTTAAATTGAAAGAGCATATTTCATGTTTCTTTTCGGAGTAAAATTTATGGTCACAGTTCTTATTAGCCGGTAATAATAATTAAAATTAATTACAAGAATTAGTCATAATGCAGAAGAATGTAAGAATTGGTTTGAAATAATCTATGCTAAAAATTCCTCAAATATCAGTTGAGAGAATTTTAAGTTTTTATGTAAAAATATTTTAACTTCACAAAATTTATAGACATGCAATATGATGTCGATTTTATTTTCAATAAAATTTCTAGATATAACTGAAATTAAAATAGATTTTGGAAAATTTAATTCATTACAAATAAAAAAGGAAATATTAAGTATAAAACAAACAAATTTACATATGTAAGTGTTGTTTTTTAAATTATTTGGAGATACATGATAAATACAAATATTCCGAGGTGGTATTCTGGTTAACATGTCTGACTACCAGCCTAGGTTCAATGCCTGGTGGTTTCGCTTTGGGTATTAGGTCGTTTGTGAACTCATACCTCTAGGGTTGTAAAATGAAGGACAAAATTTGATTAAAAATTTCGCTGGAATTTTGATGTAGATCTAGCCATTCAGCCTGGAAAATAGTTAGTAATTTGCATTGAAAATCTAGAAAAGTATAAAAATGGGCACCCCTGGATGGGTTTCTGAGCTCTGGGCAGACTTTAACTAAACCAAATACAACAAATAAGGATTCGGAAAAATCTTTATAGTAAATAGCCTTTAAAAAATTTTAAGACTTTTATGCTGCAAATCGCAATAATGTTTTTTATTTAATTTTTATTTTGATTCCGATCAAATTTTGATTTACATCTCTTGAAAAGGAGAATTTTCTCTTTCTAATAAATAAAATCAAATATCACCAATATTTAGAAATCAAAATATCCTATAAATTACCTCTTTCGTAACTTTGAGCACCTTTGTGATACAAAAGATGAATAATTAATTATAATACATATATTTTTCTAAAGCAGAATTATTATTTTTCGAGTTAATTTGTCGTGTTTTAAAAACCAAGCGAGTTGTGAAATGCAGATTTTACGAAAACCAACTGCGCGAAAAAGCAGAAAAACGCACATGGTGCCAACAAAACTTTTATTAACAAAGCTTCATGAAAGCAGATTTAAGCAATTAATACTACCAGCTTAATTAATATACTTTTGCGTCAAAAACCTTGAACCACTCATCTTAATTTGTGACGAATAAAATTGAATTTAATTACCTTGTAACACGGACGATAAAAATATGCTCGCATTTGGAATTTCCAATAATGTTTGAAAAAACTGCTTTTTTTATTACTTAACTTTGTTAATTTGTTCGTACAAACACAGCTGGTGTGGCATGGATAATTCTAAATTGAATTAAGATGAAAAGAGGTAGTTTTTTTTTATCGTTCCATAGAAAATGAACACTTGGGAATATGTGTACAAAAATATTTAACGCTTATGGTCCGAGAAACTCATAACTTTTCCAGCAATTATGTTATTTTTTTATTAACTGCCCCCAATCTCACTTACCTTCCCTCCTGTCGTGGAAATGAAATTCCGTGAAATTAAATAAAACTCTAGGATAGAGAGGTGGGTAAAAAAATAATTCCAGGCCGGTTTTCTCCAGATCTTTTCCCTATTAATTACGGAGGTGTCGGCAGGACATCAGGTATTTAATGAACGCAATAAAGAAAACAAGACTATTATAACGACTTGGTGACTCAAACGCTCTTCGTTATACAGAATCTTCAAAAGTAATTATTTATCGATCGTACGCACGTGACCCTGTTAAAAAAATGTAAAAGGTTTCACTTTAATTAATTGCAATTAGCATATTCCATTTATGGAGAAGAAACATTTTTCTCTCAATTAACAGTTTTTTCTGACACAGAAGAATGAGTGTCATTTTTATACACTTCCATGAAGTCCGTTGATCGTAAAAGTAGCATAGAGAGAGCTGACATAATTTGGAACGAAAATTAAAAAATAAACGTCATTTGATTAAGGGACAAATACTCAAAAGTAACGGATTTTGTAGAGTAATTTTCAATTGTTTGTTAATTTGGAAACTATAAGGAATAATATAGATATAAGATCCCGTTCGGGTGAATTTTGAATTTAAATACTTGGAAAAAGTATAATAACAATATTGCATTAAATTTTTAATACCGAATTTTCCTCAATTTGAGAATTTTTATTTGGTCGTACTTTTAAAGTAACTTCAATTTTCTTTCGACAAGGAAAAAGGAACTTACATTATGCCAAATTTGAATAATTTTCTTTTTTTAATTAACAACAATGAAGTTAATATTTAATCTTGGGAATATTTGTAAACTAAATGTATCCATTTGTGCATATGAAATCATATATATTAACGTAAATAATTATGTATGAGCACCTCAAGAAACTAAAAGCATTATTTATGTTTGTAAGTTATGTACTTTCTTTAAGGTACATTTTGCATAAAATGTACTGTTATAATATCTTTAATAAGTTACAGAGTAATTTTAAATATAGCATTCTATACAGTGAGCTTAGTTATAATTTTACAAAAAACATAATTTAATAACAGATAAATGTTTTTTTTTAAATTTTATGCCGAAATTTAATCTCGATTTTAATGCAAATAATATGCCACATCTAAAACTTCTGCGTGTTAATTAAAAAAAAACAATTACGTTTGCTGTGTAGCAAATAGTCTCATTTCATAATATGTAAAATACACTATGGATAAAGAAGATTTTGAGGATAGCGTACTAGAAAAATAAAATATACATTTTGAGGAAAATGCAAATCAAAAAGGTTTTATTTTTCCTGTAATCTGGCATGTTTGCTTGAAATTTTGAAAAATTCGCTTTCTAAAAAGTTTACTTGTGAAATTGTAATAAATAATGCATCTGTGGATTCCGAGAAGTTCTCTCTAATTTTTAACAACATAAAAAAAAAATTAAGAATTTGAAGCTTTTTAATATCTCATTTACCTGCTAATTTAAATATTTTTCTACAGATAGAACCATGTGTAAATAGAAAGTGAATAAAATCTCCATAACTTACTTTTTATAGATTATTTCCTATTACATTCCTAAAAATTGTACAAGTTATTTAAATATGATGGTACTATCCTTGAAGACTTATGTTCTTTTTTGCTTGAAGTTTTCCACAAGGATAATTTTGGTAGTTATTACCACTGCAATGGTCGTGTCACTAAGTGTTGCATTAGTGGTTGCCTCAAATCTATGAGATACACGATTTATCGTTTTACTATTAAGTGTTATTAACACCAGTTTGGGAGTGAATAAGAAATCAAAACTCAAAGCGAAGCCTTTAATTCGCAAATAAACATTTATTTGTTATAAATTTTAAATCATATGTTGATTCCTTTTAAAATTTAGAAACATCTATATGGATTCGACTACATTAAGACAGGAAATGTCCTATATTTACGCAATTATAAAATCAATACGAAAAGATATATTTTAAGATAGTAAAATAAAAGGAAGTTTGTGCAGACAAATATTTTATAACAAATTGAAATTGGTTAAGCTAATTTCAATTTTACATATTATTTTCTTCTGTCAGGTTCTACAAAAAGAATAATTATTCAAAATGAATATTAATCAGCGTAAAATAAATATATTTCCTAGCACCAGGCTCCACAGAAACAATAGCTATAAAGAAAAAAAAATCTCCTTCGGATTCATAATGCTTTTTTATTTTCACAAGCAAATAATTTTTAAGTACAAATCATTGATAATATTAATAAAAAAAGGGGAAAAAAAGTATGATTCTGTCTTGAAATTAAATATATCTCACCATTGTAAGTACCCCTTAAACAAACTAAATTCAATTATTATAATGTATTGAATGTCAATATTTTAAATCTAACATCATATATTATTTATTTTAGACACACACATTTTTGTTGTTGCTATTTTCTCAAAACAACAACATGTTAGCACATATCAATAAAAATTTATATGTAGGTATATACATAAAGGGAAAAAAACACATAAAAACACGGATTTCTCATCGTTTTCTTTGGGTTCATGGATAGTGCTGAACACATAAATATTGCAACTGGCCTAAAAAGTAGAAGATAGTTTGATCAGAGTATGCATGAGTTGCCTTTTATGAAAATAAAAAAAAAAACCTTTACCTGTAAGATCTGACGCCTCCATTTCAATGTTAAAGTAATATATTTAAACATTCTTTTATTTAGGAATATTAACAGATAAAGAGAACAAAGATGAACAAGAGCGGGTAATCGCTCATCAAAACTACAAAAAGAGAACTTGGGATATATCAAGTGAGGATAGACTACTCTGTTTTCTGGCAACAAACTTTGAATAACAAATGAGAGTGAATACTAAAATATTTAAAAAAAAAATAAACCAATAATTAAATTTAATCATCCTATTTCTGTCATAAATATTATTATTATACTTTAAGATATGTATCCTTATAACAAAAACAGAGAATTTCAAATCAAGCAAACTATCAAACTTAGAACTTCGTGAATAAAAAAAAATTAAATAACAAATATTTTATATACACATTACTTTATAGAAGACATACATTTGAAGTAAAATACTTTGAAGAAGTAATCTAAATAACCTCCGGTAAATAATTAATTGAAATAATAATATCAGGGGTATATATTTATTAATCATTTTAATATAATACTCAGATTAATTATTTGAAAACGAAATACAAAAATGTAACAGTGGCTGAAAATATGTGGCAATAATGAAGATAACACTAAAAATACTAATATGTTTTATATATATATAACCTGCTATTATCTCAGAATGAGAGTTATGTGAGTTTGAGTAGCCAAAAGTAATATGTTCCAATTGCCGGACGCTGGTAATGTTTCTGTAATACTGACATTTTAAAGGGATAGAAGAGCATAAAGAATGGAAAATTTTAGGCATGCATTTATATTAAAAGTTCTTATATAAGGCTCTGATTATTCCAATCTTTTTTCATATTACCTAATGCTCCTCAAATAACTGAAACTCCAATGTTCAAACTTTTGAATAAATATTCTAAAATGCTGCCCATCGGGCAATAAATGTATTAGTTTTAAATTAGGAATGTTGGTATCTTAGTACACTTATTGAATTAAGTTTGTCTTCATTTAAAATTATAACAGTTCCATTTATATTTAATTTTGTGAAATGGCATGGTTAAATTATGAGAAGCATACTTTAAATTGTTTAGTTGATTGAATATGTTAACTCACTGAAAAAGTGAGCCAAAGGAGCTTTTGAACTTACTAAAAGAAAGAAGATAGGTATATACCTGATCATTGTCTTGAAAGTTACTAATAAACATGCTTGCATAGAATTGAATAGTAAGTTAATCAAAAATATGCATGATCTTAAAATAAAAAGAAATAACATATGAATTACATCAGTCCAACGCAAGTTTGTCCCATAGGTTACAAGGATCCATCGACATTACTATTAAGGTGGTACATCTAAAAATTGTGAACCGTTTTTGAAAACGAAACTCAGACTAAAAATGTAAATATTCATGTTACAATCATAATTTTCATGTGCTACTAATCTAAGAGAGATCAAATTTAGAATTTAACTATATTCTTCAGCAATAAGAGATTTATAAAATCTTTTTAAAATTACTGAATTATTTTCTTTCTGTATCAGCATAAGGAGTACACTGATATACATTTATTCAAAATTGGCGCGACGCGAATATTAATTTCTCGGCATAATAAATAGTGCTCCAATGTTCTTACTTCTTATTCCTATCATGAAATAAATTTATCTCTTTATATCTAATGGGTGCTCCATGTTTTCAATGCAACCGTCTTATGTAACCTAGGTAACAAAAGAAAAGTGCATATGTTATGTGTGTTTGTGGTGATTTGGCAGAAAATTCACACTGTGATTAGTGATATTTCACCCAATTTACCATTGAAAACGATATATATTTTTAGTAGCAGCACACTTAGACATATTTTACACGAATTATTTTATATAATAAGAAATAGAAACGTTTGTAAAATTACTAAAATCTTCCATTAACTTTGTAATGAAATTATAAAGGTCGATCGATACTTTTCAAAAAAATTAGCATGTTTTCCAGACATCTCAATAGAAGAATGAAGTAAAAATTAATAAGAGACAGAAAAGTTATAAAACATGGTAGAACATATCCAAAGAAAATTGTTTAGTTGGCTAATTATTATCGAAGCAAATACAAAGGCAGTCTGTTAAATTTGTAAGGAAATGAGCCTTTTTCACAGGCTGTCATTTAAAAAATATATACATAAAAATATACTGCTAAATTTATTATTTATCATATAATTTGTTACAAAGACCGAAACAAAACAGTTCTTTTATTTACAAAAGTTTTTTTTTTTTTAAAAAAAAGAAACTGAAACGAATTCCTTTGAAAAAATAGTTATGTGATTAAAAAGAATAGCAAAAACGAATCAAAACCAGACGCCGGTGTTGAGTTTTGTTCACGGTGTAAAGAAGACATGACGGATATACTTTGAAGTAATATAAGAAGAGATTTCTAAAGCGAAATTAATATTACCAGGTTATTATCCTAGATAAATGGAGAAATCAGACGATTTATCAAAAATATTAGCGCAGAGTTTAGAATTTGATATCTTTTTATATATATGGAGATAAATTTAAGTACAAATATTGTTAATATAGTTCAACCGGCAATTTTAATGAAATGTATTGATAATGAATTGAAAATTACTGATTAGAGATTGCTTCTTAAATACCATGAAAACAAAATAATAAAAAGAAATTAAAAAAAAAACAGGGAAAATATATTAAAAAGATCTGTGTCCACATTGAGAACATATCAGTTATAGATGCCGATAGTGATCCGATGATCATTAGTAAAATAGATGAATTTATGAAATGTATGAAAAACAGTGTTATTGTCTAACAAAATTTACGTAAGATAAAATAACATTGCAAGATAAACAGTAAATATTTTGATGCTCTATATAGTGCACAATACACCAAATAAATCATTCAAAAAGATTTTAAAGATCAATAACGTCCTGCAGATTGTCATCAAACCATACATTTCAAAATTAATTAGTAGTTTGATTTAGAAGCAACACGAGGGATATCACTAACGGACCTCATAATTTTGTATCTTAGTTAAGGGAAAAGTCGACACCTGAGCTGGCCCCTCCCTCTCCAAACTTCCTTATGACGCCATGCGAGAGGACTTGAATTCCCCACAGCTTTAACGTGTCTCAGCCCCACTATACGGCAAGTCGTTTGTATCATCAAGACTTGAACTCGCGACTCGATGGAAACATCGTGAGTTTCCAACAACGACATCATGTCTACCGGGCTACCCCTGTCATCATACGGACTAACATTTCAAGCAATTACTTATTCAAGAATTTCTAAAACTTACAGGTGCTGAGAGCCAAGACACTATTAAGTTTCGGAAATAAGATGATTAATTTAAGGAAAAAATATTGAAAATATTTTATGATTTGAGAAATAAAATCGTCACTTAGGAATCAAAAAGAATTGGCCGCATATTGACAATGAAAAGTCGCTCAGAAATTTGATATTTTTGTAGATTATACATCGTATTGTGTGGAATTAATGAACCATGCGTTCATATTGTTAGAAAACAGCTTATGAAAGCAATACCGCTAACTATACCAGCATTAGAAATAAAACTAAAAGTATGGCATTTTCAAAAAAGGCTAAATATTTAAAGTATTTTGATCTATTGGTTAAGTACTGTCTCATAAGCAAAGGAAAATACTCCATTTGGATAATTTAACTTGAGAAAGAGTTCGAATATTAGCGGGAAAATAATCAAATTTTGGAAAATTTGAAACACAACATACTTTTTAATTGGAATGCTTAGGACTACAAACTAAATTTTAATTTAAAGAAAGAAAATTGATCACGTCTCTGTACTGGAACATACATGTCGTGAGAGAGAAAATGATATATTCTTCTTTTTTCAATTATATAATATTTATATCACCCATACTTGGAAGTGTCGAAATGACTAAGAAGATATTTGCGGGGATTAGGAAGACAAATAATAAACTAAAAGATATATACTTTATGGAGGACTTCAAGAATTTCCAGAAGCATTGACATCTCAAAAGCGTTTCAAACCTCTCACAATCTTAATGTAGTAGCTTTCTTTTATAAAATATTATGACATAGTAAAAGTTCATATAACTTATATTCATTTAAAAAGGATTTATTCGTTTTATCAACGTCTCACTGAGGAACAACACAAGGGGTATTGGTGATAGACCTCGTAATTTTGAACCTAGGTGAAGTGACGAGGATGGCACCTGAGCTAGCACTTTTCCAAATTTCAACATCATACTGAATAGAGGAGTGTCATAAAGGCTCAACTACACAAAATGACGAAATCTTTAGGCTTTGGGTACATGATCATGACCACTAGGCTACCACTGCAATTTTATTTAAAGATAAATTGCATATAAATTACACTTACATAAAGATATATATACTAAAAGGGAGTTAAAGTATGCTCCACATATGCATTTGGAGGCTTTGAGAATTGTAAAATGTTGTTAATATTTAAAATATTAATTATATTTATAAATTTTAAACTAATCTAATATTTATTTTAAAAGGGAATATCATTTGTCAATAAATATAACCTAAAATAATATCTAAACAAACAAAGAATAAGTGTTAGGACAAACATGCCGACTCTAGAAAAAGAAATCGGTTTTTGAAAAAAAAAAGTATTTCCAGTAATATTTCTTCAGTTATCAATAGCATTATCAGAATATTATTATTATTCTGATAACTTCTATGTCAATATTATTCTTTTTCAATATTTTTTATAATAACAAAAATCATTTAATGACAATAATGATATTTTACGTAATTGTAAAATGTTTATAAATATTATTTTTTCAATACTTTGTATAACAAGAGATTTTTGAAATTTTGTTATTTTCAAAAAATGGTTTTATTTTCATATGGCATTGAACAATTTATATAATTTAGCTTAACAAAACAATTGATGTAGTTTTGAAAAATAATTATAAATAATGAAATTTAAAAAAAAATTCATGACTCTTTTATGTTTTTTTTTTAACTACTAAGCATTTAAAATTATTATACACAAATATTTGAACTTGACTTAAAATGATTCTGGTGTTACGCAACTAGTATCAATTTAATACCTTCTTAGGTGGGTGGTAATAACCTTTCGATGAAAGACTGGCGTTTATTTACTCTCAGAAATTGGGCAGTAAAGTAAATCAGTCTGGGAATTTAGATCAAGACAAAAATTTAAGTGAATGCTTCGTTGTTTCATATGATTTTTTATATGTCATATTAAAAAAAAGGAATTTTGATTCTTCTATATAATATACCAATTTAGATCACTGCTGTGATGAACTAAAGTTATGTTGTAAACTCTTTATTTAGATTTAAGTAGCTAAAGTGAAAATTGATTC
This sequence comes from Nephila pilipes, assembly GCA_019974015.1. NCBI lineage: Eukaryota > Metazoa > Arthropoda > Arachnida > Araneae > Nephilidae > Nephila > Nephila pilipes. The sequence continues at coordinate 108,267 of BMAW01059612.1, read as the reverse complement.
CAGATGAATAAAGAAGAAATGATTATAAATTTTTTCGCCTTTTTATAGTGAAATAAATATAGAATTAAAGTTATTTTCAATAAAAATTCACAGCAATAAAATTTAAAAATGCTATTTGTTAATCCTAAGTACACTTAAAGTACGATATGTTGAAAATGTGTTTTATTATACAAATGTTCTTTTTTCTCTGAAAAATTTCTAAATAAGTAATTTTATCCTAATTTACGAATGGGTGGGTGGATAAATTTATAAAAATTCTCTCTGATCATAGCTTTCTTCCCAATTTCAAAAGATACAATTATTCTTTTGTTTCGTGAAATTATATGTTTAATCGTATCAAACACCAATACTTATTTAATTATTATTAACTAACGCTAAAAAAATTTCTGAAAATTTATTAGTTTTTTCTTAAATAAACTTTTTTTAACTAATTAGAGAAATTACAATTCTCGACAAGAAGCATTTTCTGATTGCTGAAATTTGAAAAAAATGCTTTTTAATCAATGAAAGATTTGCTTAATACTTCTGAAAGTATAACATAAATGTAAAATAAATTTGTTAAGTTTCATATAATTAAAAGCAGTCCTTAAATTGTAACGTAAAAAATTGTAAATTATTGCATTTCAAAATTTAGAGTAGTAACTTTTTGCCATTATTTCTCATTCATATCCTTAAGAATTCTTCTATTTAGTATGAAACTTCAAAAGATTTTTCGAAATCAATTATTCACCTAAAAGGTGAGGAATGAATAATCACGGCTATAATTATTTAATCGATAGTCTTAATGAATTCTTTTTTCCAATTTAGTTATGAGAACAAAAACTTTCAACAAAAGTAAATTTACAGATTACTTTAATTAGTTTCGAAAACTATTTATTCTTTTAATAAAACTAAAAGCTCATGTCTCCATATTTCAGATACTCAGATGTCTATTAAAACTCACCTGAAAAGTAGGAAGAGAGCCAATGGAAACGAAAATGCCTCTTTTGATAAAATCTGATGGAATTAGAGCATTTCATCATCAATCTTTCTAAATACCAGTAGATAGCATCTCATTCTACATATTTTAAAGCTTATTCTTATTAAATCAGTGTATCTATTTAAATGTTTAAAATGGTAATTATAATATTTTGATTTGTGATAGAGAGTTCTTAAAAATATCATCTGGCATTCAAAATCTAATTATGTCTAATGTATCTATAAAAAATATCATTTACTGATCAAATAATTGAATTGTATGTACTATTATTTGTAATGCAATTTTGGGATATAACAATGAAATGTTATTCTATTTATTACAGTTTTAAAATTAATTAGTTCAATTGTAAGCTTGAAAACAAGGATTAAGATTCAGCTTACATTTCGTCCGGTGATAGATTTGATTAAAGTATTAAGATTATTGTAAAGGTGATACGAAAGGTTAAATTTCATCTATTATTCTCATATTCATAATTATTTCTTCACTATGTGAAATTCATAGGAATTTTTATTTAGTGTACGTATTTATTCAAATTAATATCGACATCGTATTTTGATATCAGTGAGATTAATTTGAGAGTGTTTTCAATTATGAGATGAGTTTTCAAAGTAGTTTTGTTTGTTTTTGATCTTATTATTTCTTTCTATATAATTTCATTAAGGTTCCATAAAAAATACGTTTCGAGATTTTGGTAATAATTTCAGTTTCATTTAGCTTAGATCAACTGACTTCTGTTAAACAATACCCAGTAATGTTATAGATTTCTTTATTGATTGATTATATTCATTCTGAAATTCACATTTATCACATACCAATCGTTATCACTAGCTACGTTATTGGTAGAAATGCAAAGAACATTTGCGAATTTAAGTTCTGATTGATTGCGTGAGTGTTTCATTAATGTCGTTCTTGGCTACTGGAAAACGACATCTCAATTTTGTACCTGACCAAGTGACAAGGACGGTATTTGAAATAGCAACCTCTCTTCTAACTTCCATATCACTTTAATGTTGCCAGAATTTTGTGTCCCAGAAGGTTCATCGTACATCGAACCCATTCTACCTGACGGGTCTTTAGAAGTGATAGAATAACTGAAGATTGAGCTTTTATACCGGTTATCAAAATATTTCATTTAAGATTTTTAATAGCTTTCGCAGCTGTAATGGGAAATCACTGTTCTAGAATAAAGTTTTAAAGTAAATTAACTGGCACACCCATTCTTCGCACAATTGTTTTGAAAAATATAACAGTTCTGATGAAGAAATAAAACCTATTTAACGAAGTGCATTTTTTAAATAATATTTTGAATATATTTAAAGGAACCGAAAACTAACTCCAGGGAAAAAATTATTTAGTGTATCTGGGAAGTGAAACAAATAAATTTAAAACCATTGGACTTAAGACATGCAGAACATTAATCAAAGAAAGTCTTAAAGTTTTCATAATTAAAATATAATTGTTTCAGAAATTGGGAGTGTATTATATAACAATTTTAATCAGTTCGCTCTCGAATTATGAAAAAAGCAAAGAAAAGAGATCATTCTATGAATTGATATACTTAAATTCTTGTTTTATAAATTCTTTAGAAACAAATAATCCCTTCATCTTGACTCCAGTAATGAAAATTTGAGAAGTCTCATATGAGGCTTGTAAATTTAAAAGACTCCAAACATGCCTATTCAGAAAAATGAAAAGAAACAGAATGTTCTGAAGGATATTTTAGCAATTAATACTTAATACAATGAAATTACAGTTATATTAGAAAAACTATTTTGAGTGAAAAGCGTGGAAGCACTCAGGACATAGAGCTTCCTTCCATCAAGCATACATATATCTAATTGTCCTGGAACTGCCAGATAAGTGGCACTTGACAGCATATTTCCCTTCAGTTTTAGCTGGATAATGCTCACTAGCATCTCTTCTCAATTTAGCAGGAGTTTACACTTTTAAGCGTTTCTTTGTTAGTGGATCCCGCAATGCACATGGCCTGCATTTCTTTTTGCTCTGAGTCGAACTACTTTTATAATTAAGGGAACTCGCAATGCATGATTTAAATTCTAATAAATCCATGGATTAATTTTCAGGACCTAATTAACATAATATCTAACAATTTATGAAGCAAACATTTAGCAAATTGTGAAAAATTTGGAAGTACCACCGTTTATGTCGCAGCTTATGTCTATATAGACCTAATAATGAATTCGTGAGATTTTCTCCACCCAAATTTTTATTGTACATTTAGATGGAAGCAGATCTTGGAATTTCGATAGTACATTTATCTTGCCTGCTGCAACATTTCAACGATCCTGCAGGACTTTCTCCAAGAAGTGTTGAGACTTCATCAACACCTAAGTCATCGAAACACTTTGTTATTGTTATGTTTTTCCTTACTTGTGGTAATAAAAAATGTGTGCCTCTAGGAACAGTTTTCATTTCATTGAAATGTTTCAATTTATTTGTAGCTTCTTGCAACCGATTTGTACTTATTTATCCAATTGAAAAATTTTCCATTCAACAAGTTTCATCAAAAGAGGAACTGTTGTGAATAAATTACTTTGTGAATTTTATGCATCAGAAGTTTACAAGGCCTCAATACAACGCCTCTAACTGCTCCAAAATCTTTACAAAATTCCTGAGATTCAGCATTTTCACCTTGATAAATTTCAAAGGCATAAACAAAGCCAAAAATTCCATCTAACACCCAGGATTTTATTCTCCAGGAATAGGGTTTACCTCTTATGTATAGTTTGATGTTTGACATTTTTTTTGAACAAAATCATAATTTCATCCTCTGACAAATACTCTACCATGTCGCAGCTGTCAGCAAACACTCTGGAAAAGTGGTCTAATATTAGTTTGATTTGATACAGCTTATCTTTAATGTCGAGAGATGCATTATTTGGAACTAAAGGAAGGTATATCTTTACTTCAAAGAAGGATATTTTGTGGCATATAATCAGCAATTATGCTTATTCTCTTGCCATATTTTGGTGCCAAGCAAAGTTTTAATTTGGAATACTGAAGGTATGTCCTAACAAAATTTATTCCTAAAAATACCTTCGGTTCATGAAGAGTAAGTGAAAGATTTTCTTTCCCTTTTAATGTGGCATACATGTTACATTCACGCACTATTTCTTTCAAAAAGCACTTGGCAGCATTTTAGAGAAATAATTTATCGGAATATTTCAAGTTATTTGAGATTTCTGATTTCTTAAAAATAGGGGTATATTGTTAGCAAGATCATATTATCATTTCCTATTTATACATTTCATATTAAAATGATAAAACAAAGCTATTTTTTAATTATTTTTGTTAAAATATGTTTGTTTTATTTTTTTAATATAAATTCACCCTTTTAAATCGCTTGTTCCTTTAAGCCTCATATGTTGCACTATGTTTTCCAATAGATGTGATGTTTATTTTTTAGAAGTAAACAATTTTAATGGTATTATATGGCACATGTATGTCTTATAATAGGAGAAAAAATTTATTTACCTAATTTCGAAGTATATTACAGTAACAAACAAATGATGTTATACCTTCATCCACTTATTTCATGAATTCAAAAACTTTAATTTTTTAAGTCTGGTGTTTCCAGCTGTTATAATATACTAAAATAATTTGAGGCTTAAATGGATACGAGATGTCACTCAAGCAAAAAAAAAATTGAGAGAAAAAATATTTTAAATCATTGTTTGTTTGAAGTATTTTAGGAGGCTCATAACTTTCTTTGAGGGTATTGTAACTGATGATGAAATGTATTGTGAGGTTAACATAAATCGAAATCAAACTAGAGTGAATATTATATTTTATTTCTTCGCTCGAGTGATTTTAGAAACTGAACAGTGCAGATACTAAGCACAAAATATTTTTAGTAAGAAATTATTCTTAAAAAATATGTATAATTAATATATATTATTAACAACATTCAAAATTTTAAATAGATTTTTGTATTATGTTTTTAATGAGAAACAAACAAATGAATAAATTTCAGGATTTTATAAATCTATGAAGAATAACAAATAATCAAAAACGCACGCACAAATCGTGACGTAATATGCTGCTGACATATGTTTAGATAAGGCAAAAGCAGGGGAGGGATAAAAACTTGCTTACAGTTTTGCTTAGTTATTTGCAATAAATATTAATTTTTTTTATAAGAGGTAGCTATATGTTCCTACTTTTTTTATTACCACTTCATTTGGATTGATATATTTCTGGGAGAACCGATTTGAAATTCTTTTTAAAAAATTCCATAATTGATTTTTTGAATGCAATTCGCAAAATATTGAGATTTTTTTTTTTAAACAAAATAAAAGGTAGTAAATTTTTTGTTAATACTTATGAAAAATTGGAATTATTTTCTTATAGGATACACATAATATTATGTATTCTGAATATTTTAATAAATTTATTTTATATAATATTAGACTTATGAATAAAATACAGGGCATTTGCTATAATTTAGATAAGTTTTTTAAAAAAAATTCTGTCAGCAGAATTTTCTTTTAATTTTATGAAGACTAATTTAAAACATAATAATAGAAAAGCTGAGAATTAATATGTGTTCATTATAGTTTTTTTTTAATTTTACTTTTTACCATTTAGATTTTTTCTTAATATTTTTGTTTTAAAATCTTTACAATTTTTTTCTTGCATTATTGTCCTGCATCACTGACAGAGAGCATTGCTTAATTCAAAATTTAAGCTTGAGTAGGATAATTTTGTTTTGAAATCAGGGTGTTTCTGTATAGGTGGTTGCTATACAAATATATAATGTAAGTTTTTGTAAATTTTTTAAGCGTAATTTATTTATTTTTAAGGCTGCTTTATTTCTATTTTCATTAGGTTTTGATTGGTTACGCCTCTTTACTTGTTTGTACATTTTACTGAATTTCTTAACGTTAATAAGCACTCATATTACACCTAAATCAGAGACAGCATTTCAAATAGCTTTATACCTATTTTCGACTTTATTGTCTTATTTTTTCTTTATTTCTGCTTTGTTGGTTTTGATGCTTTTGTACTTTACGACTATTGCATTATTTCAATAATTTTAAATTACTGTCTATAATTTTTTTATTCAATACAATTTTAATTTTTACATTGCTATAATTAAGTATATCAGTATAAAATTATATATGTACTTGTTTAGTATCCCTTTTTGTGCATTATCAGTTTTATACTATAATTGTAGAACAATTAAAAAAAATTATTTCTTTTTTGACGTTTTTTTTCTTTAATTTTCATTTTATTCTTTTTGTATTAAGTTTATTGTTTTGCGTCTATAAAACTAGTCTATGTATATTTCAAAATGCTTATGATTTAACTTGGTAATAATATAATTTTTACTAGTAATTTATTTTCGCTATTATTTTGTAGTTTGTTATTAGTTTATATACACATTTATTTAGTAACTATGTACATTGAACATTTTTAATTATATTTTAATTACACACACACACACACACACATATATATATATATATATATATACCAATAAAACATTTATTTTACTTAGTATTAACTTAGATTATCTCTAAATAGTCTTATTTTTTGTACTTGATTGAATATACAACACAAAGATTATAGTATCCTGAACTCATTTGTTGAAGGTATCGAATTCATTAACAATAATGAACTCAAGGACAAACATGTGTAACTTTGAAAATCTTCAAATAATTCAAACTGGACTGTATGTAAAAGTTAAACAAAGTTACTTTTTAATAAGAGTTGAAAATGGTTAATTTAATATGTATGTAATGTTTTAATTTTAATTAATGTAATTAATGAGATTAAACTTTAATAAATTTGGCAAATTTCGGAAGGTCAATTAACAGAACTAAAAATGAAATCTGTGTAATATACACATGTTAAGCTATCCACCTACCTTCGAAAGGGAATTTTTTAAATAATTGAAAAAATAACTTTTTTATATGTATTATACTATAAGATATGATTGAAAACTAAATACAATGTAAAATTTGCATAAATTAAAAATTGTTTTAATATTTCAACTAAGAAAATACATAAAAATAGCAATAAAATGGCCCTTGTGCAAAACACTAAAAGTGAAATTTAAATAAAGATATTTCAACTCTGTAAATTTTATTATGATGAAAATCGTAAATCAGAAAATAAATACAGAAAAATCATAAAAATTTGTGAAAAGTTATAACTTTATCATCAATAAAATGCAAAGTAATCACATTATAACAAAAAGAGAGGTTCAAATCCTAAATTTACTATCATAGAGTATTCCATGAAAGTTTCATAACATTATATACATTATAACTTTTTTCAATACGATGGTTTGCGCTGAAGCAAAATATGAAAATCTTGATTTTGAGAAAAAGCTGAAAATACATTTCGACCCAGAACATACCAAATTAAATAAAATTTTAACATTAAAAGGCCTGTGATTTGTAAAGTTCACTATCTGTATTACTTAAATAACTTTTCTTTTTCTTCATGATGGCCTTTAAAACTTTCCTACGCATACATGTAACAGGTGTTGTATAACGCTTCAAATCCCTGATTCGATTGTAATCTAAATTTTCGTATCCCTTTACAGTGAAGTAGTTTGGATTATCAATGTTCAGTTTACTTAAGACTTTTAAGAAGCCTTGGTGTTCTTCTTTAAACTGTATAACTGCATCATATGAACCCAATATCACAGTTTTCAAACAAACAAAATCTTCCTTTAGTAATCTTTATCATATTACATCATTAAAAGATTCATTGGCACTTTGGGTCTTAGGAAATTCATCTTGCATGTTGGAAGATATTTTGATGGTGATATTACGTAAAATGTCAATGAAAAACAAACATTAAAGTTCCATTTCCGGTAGCAGAATGCTAGTTACAGTTCTAAGAAATTGACTCAGACTATTATTAAAATGCTTATAACTCAAGTTATATGTAAGATAGAAACAAAATTAAAACTTTTCTAGAAGGCTAAGAACTCAGGCTTAAATAATAGACTGTAAGTAAAAAATCTACCTTTTCACTGAAAATCACGTCTTAAAAGTAGGCGGATGCCTTAACAAGTTTCTTTTCTTACAACATTCCTAACAATTTTGATATATCTAAATAATAGAATATAATGCTGGGTTTTACATTGCTCAAGTTCTTACTAAATTCAGTTTTTTACATGCCACAGAAAGATGTAATTGTATAGAAACAAAATATGTATGTTTGAAGCCCCCAAATGAATAGTACCATCTGATAGCTAACTAATGCTCATTCATCAACTGAATATGAATTAAATTTTCTACAAATTATTTAAGTTTAATAACCTTGCTAGTTATTCAATATATGAAATGCTTACCAAGGATTTTAAAAAAATGAAAAATGAAAAAAGGGATTTTGTAAAGTTTGAAAATGTGTTATCGATCCATTATGTATATAACTGCATCCTGTCTGTTAATTAGGATAGTAATTACCGATTATGCAAAGTTATGAGCTTCTTACTCGCATTTTCATCACAAACAATCCGTAGACAACATGGTGCAATACATAAATAATAAGGAAAGCTGAATTGGGAGAAGTTATTTTAATATTGCTAAATTGTATTGCACTTAAGCATTTAATAAAAGTTTTTGTAGTACTCGATAAAAATTATTGTTTTCGTTGCAGTTACAGGAATAAATAGATTACATTTTAAGTATTGTAATTTGTTTTCAGTTGTTGAATCATTTTCAAATTAATGTTATGTTAAACATTATCAATAATCCTCTTTAAAATTATAATTTAAATTTGTTTAATAATGTTCTAAACTTTGAAAAGTGAAGATCATTCGCTAAAGAAAGACTAAGACATTGGAATTTCTATAGAGAATTGAGATCGGATTTTTAAAATTTATTTTCATTACAAATATTTTTCTGCAAAAAGTAAATTACCTAACATACGATGCAGCTTCTTTTAAAAGTGACACATTTATTATGTAGAACAACAGCTGAACCCGCATTCCTTCCAATAAATACGGAAAAATATTCTGTATAACATCAATCTCGAAAATAAAGTGATCATTCAAGTGAAAATATACGCTCACATTCTTTTTAATCTTAAAAAAATAAGAATAGGCGTATTCTTGAAAAAAAAATCCAGTTTAACATGATATAAATTTCGCAGAAGAAAGGAACGAAAATAAAAGAAAAACGAGCTGGTATCCTAAACTGTATTTTAAACTTTAAAAACACCTCTTAAGCATTCTTGGAATTCTTACTTAAAAATTATCTGGATAACTTAAAAAACACATGATCTTCAAACGTTGAGGAAAAGGCGAAGAATCAAAACTCATATCCGCTAAAAAAGATCGAAAAACATTATTTTAAAGAAAAGACGAAACATTGGTAAAGAAATTCTATTATTTAGTATTCTGGACTGGCTGTTTTTATATGAATTTATGTTTAAGAATTTTTAATTTTTCGCATTCAACATGGATCAAAAACAAACAAAAAACAACTTGTTGGAAGGCATTGTTTTCGAAAATGAATACTTAGTAAATTAAATATATCGGCGTTTACAAGGTAAATATTTTAAGATAATTCTTGTGTTATATTTTACATTAAAACATAATTAAAGTACCAGTGTCAAATTTCCTAAAAAGCTTTTATTTTCAGTTTCTGTGGAAGTTTCTTTTAATTATTCCTCTATTATTTTCATAAAATATTAACAACTAGTTCCTAAATATTTTACTATATTAATTGTTATTCCCTTAGACCTCATAAAACTATTCAGTTAGTTCCATTACTTTAAAAAAATTACAAATTTTATTAAAGATAGGCATAGGTATGTTTAATGTATTTTTCCTTTTAATGTCGAATTCTAAAAGATTTTCATTTAAGAGGAAATTGCAACATTCATGGTAATAAAATTTGATATCCAAAAATATGCTTTAGATATGTCATAATTTTTGCGAGATATCTAAAAAACATTTATGAGGGGTATCTTTATCTATAAAATTAAAATAATCATTTATGTCTTTCTGATTTTACAGTACCCTAATAAAGGTAGAATTTATCAACATATTATTGATAATTACTTTGAAGATATTAATTTTAACAAATAATTATATCAATTGCAGTTATATAATAACATATTACAAATAAATAATGGACTACGAAAGAAGTTTAAAAAGTACCTATTTTGATAAGCATAGATGTATTTTCAGATAATGTCTATTTTTGAAGGCATGAGGAAAGTAGCTATTTTGATAAGCATAGGTATGTTTTCAGAAAGCACCTATTTTTGAAGACAGTTGTAACTCTAACTTGCCTTACAAGGCTGGTTTAAAAACTGCTTACTGCCATCTGTTTTGTATTTCTGAAACAAATAACTATTTGATTCACAAATTTGTTTAATTTTGGCAGCATAAGCAAAATTTGATTGCTACCACTTCGATGAGGCCTGGACTCAACATTATACATTAAAAGCCAAGCAACAAGAAAAAAAAATCGATTGATTTCGGTAAACATGTTTAAATGATGCGCCGAAGAAGGTCTCAATGGTTTGAAAAGTTACTGCGACGATTTTTTGATATGCAAAGGAAACATGAAACCAAAAGTACTTTTGAACTTCTTCGAAGAAGAAAGAAATGTCACTGGACAATACTACAGTGATTTACCCCTTTTTCCCATTCCGTAGACTGGTACTTTTAAAAGCCTTTCTCGTAATTAGCAGCAGAACGCATTTTTTGAGAGACATTTAGGAGGTGGTAATATGTTTGATTTGGTGCATCACACACACACAGTGTTGATTTTTTAATATATTTAATATGTATAAATCTCCATTACATTCCCGGTAATCGTTGAGAGCCTTACTTCAGCTGTTCCGTGCTATTCAGCTGTTCCATGCTACAACAGAAATGTCTTTACACAAGAAAACAAAATTTCAAAAAAATATCGTTTTTAACCATGCGGATAATTTATCGGAAATAACTAATTTGAAATATAAAGTGCCTTAATTTACAAAAAACATTAAAATACTTTATTCGTTATTCTAAAAACTCAAGAAAATGTTTAAGTCTAATTCCTGCCTATGTTAGACTGTTATATAAAAATATTTTAATACTAGTATAGTTTTCGGTAAGACATGAAAAAAAATTGCTATTAACAATAAAAAATATATGAAGCCTCGTAACAACATTAATTGAATTCTCAGAAAATCAAAGAAATTTTATAAAAGAAATCCAACACATTTAATTAACTAAAAGTCGCTTAAGGATGCACAAAACTTTCAAAAGCATTTGATGTTTATAAACATAGAAAGCGATAAAAGTTAGGAAAATTATGTTATGATGACATTTATGATCATTTAAAAATTCCTAGACATTAAAAAACAATGGAATGTGAGCTGTTTTTCATTTTTTAATGTTTCTCGATTTATACAAAATTTATACAAAGTTTATTTGACATTGACATTTTTGCTCATCAAATTACATTTCATTGTATCTTTTTAAAAGAAAGTTTATCTCATTGAACAATTGGAAAAAAGGAAAACGGACATGACATTTATGAAGAAACATCAGCGAAAGATAAAGTTAAAAAAAGGGATAATAGAGTTAAGTTACTTATGTTTATACAAACAATATTAAATCAATACTATAATTACAATACCCATAGAATATGGGTGCCACAACTTCAAGACAGGTTGTACCTCGAGCTGTTGGTCTGCGGAAGGCATTTTATTTTCTTTCTATCACCCACTAAAATATCCATATGCAAGCATTCCTTTTGCCACGACCTAGGGCGAACCCATAAGGGAAAATGTAATAATCATACTATTTTCTAATACAATGTACTTAAGCAACTCTACAGACCTTTACTGGTCCAGATCAATAACATTCACAACAGTACTTCTCTGAAGAAATCTCTACAAAGGCAGGAAAATTCACTCCGGTAACACAAAACGCTATATCAATTGTAGAAACTTATATGAATGAACTTTTAGAATGGTAGAATTTGAAGACGTCTACGTAAATAACTTATCTAAACTATCCCATGTCCTCAAAAGTTTATTTTTAGTCTATTTGCTCGAAGAAAACTTATTAATCAATAAGAATCTCATCATCCGGAAAATGTATCTTGACTAAATATGGGTACACTTCACTTCAAGGACATATTTCAAAGAAACGTTTCAAAAGATATATTTGTCTGGAATGTTTAATTCCATGATGTTCCAATTTTTTTCATAAAAGTACTAAATACATAAAGAAATTTATAGTTAGTAAGTCTTGGGGAAAATAAATGAAATACATTTCAGAATATGTTTGTTATATCTAATGATACGCTATGATATAAGTACTCCATTGAAACCTCCGAATATTTCTAATTGTCCAACCATTTTATTCAAACATTTTAAACTTGAATTTGCCGATCACATTTATTTATTCATCAGAAATTTCTATACAGACCTAAGGCATCAAATCTGGTATTTCCTGTCTAATTCGGACCTTTAAGATTTCGTAAATAATCTGCATTATCCGTGGACACTATAACAACAATAAACAAAACATTTACTTATTGCTAAATAATTTCATTTCATACTTTATATTAAGAGAAAAGAAATTGTTATGAAATTTTTCTGTGTTTCAAATCATTAAAATAAAAATAAAAAAACTTTGTTATTAGTGAAATTTATTTCAGAATTTCTTTCATAGCATATCCTTCAAAATAAAAAAAAAATGTAAAATATATTTCACATATTTTATGCTAAACTTGCTAACTATAAAAATCGTTAAGCGGTTGGTTTTTATTAAAAAAAGAAATGGAACATCATGGAATTTAATACTCTAGACTAATATATCTTTTAAAATTGTTCTTTGACGTCATCCCTAGGGGTGGTAATGCATTTAACTCGTATATTTAGTCAACACACATTTTCAACGTGATGAAATTTTTATTGATGAATTTTGGAAGAGCGAAACGACTAAAAACAATTTTTAGGGTATGTGTGAGATACATGTTTAGGTGAGTTCTTAATGTGCTTGCTTTCAATTTCTTTGAAACAATTTTTTTATCTAACTTACCCTATCAGAGGGAGTAATTAATTTACATTTTTGAGGAAAAATACTAAAAAGTATAAGTAAATATGAATGAATTTGGGATTTTCATTTATAGTCTCTATCGAGTGCATCTTCTTGGCACATTGTTTTGCTTATGATTCGTTGAAAAGGGCAACACCACTAGCACTGCCTGTCGTTCGTTATTACGATCACAGTATTCATTAATGGATGATTCATGAATAGGCTTTTTAACTAGTATATCACGAGTATGTACTTATATACATATTTATGTGTTTATATATATATATATATATATATATATATATATATATATATGGTAATATGTATGTATGTGTGTGTGTGTGTGTATGAGAGAGAGAGAGAGAAAGAGTAATGATTTAACTTAAATTTAATAATTTCTCTGAAAAAAAAATAGTTTTCAATTCTCTAATTAAAAAGAAAAGAGATAATTCTTATTT
>BMAW01059612.1:75024-94752 GCA_019974015.1 Nephila pilipes | reverse complement strand
AGATCGAATTCCAAATTATCCTTATATTTATTACATCCCACGTTCATAAAATTTGTTTAAACTTTTTTTCAATGGTTGTAAATATGTCACAAATAATCCCTATTAGACCCTTTGTCTATAGTTGCAATTCTCATAATCCCTAATCCTGTACTACGTATTCTATTAAGTCTATTGGAGAAATACCCTATTATATAACTTGATACACAGTGAATAAGCCCTCTCTTCCTCATATACTCTTATGCTCTTCTGTATTGCACTTCTGTAATCTTCATAAGTCTCTCGCTTCGGCCTCGGTGGACGAAGCCGGGCTAAGTTCATCAGATCGTCTCTCTCTGTTAGAATGAATACATACTTTTATTATGAAAAAAACTCTCTTATTCGGCCCATTCGTAATTTTTATTGATGTTAGAACAAAATTTTAATATCTTTTCTACACACAACACTATATATATATATATATAATATATATATATATTTTTTAATATATAAATATATAAATAAGGAATATTATAGAATGAAACCCATTATTGATTAATATTTGTGAAATTGCGAGATTTAATTTGTTTTTGGTATTAAGGCAAACACTTTTGTTCCATCAGGATTGGTTCTTCATTTCCATAAGAGAGAGAGGCTATAAGTATACTTATTTTAAATGGACAGTTAAGAGACGAAACTCCATTGTCTCGATTACATCGGAATGGCAGAGAAAAGAGGGAATTTTTATTTATCTTCGTTTCTACAGAAGTGATTTCTCCAGATCACGTGGAGTAAGATAAAGTGATAATGAGGACCATGACACCTATCAGCCAAAGATATTTGCTGCAGCAAACGATATGCATGAATATAGAAATAAGAAAAACTCTTACTTTGCTTAAATGAACTTAATATTAACATTACTTCAGAATCTTGTCGCACGTCCGCCATGTATCAACAACACACAAACATATATGGCAATGATACGACCAATAGATTACAAATACACAAGTTACTGATTAACAGTGGACATCTTGCTGGCAAACATCATGTATTGTAAACATGACCATTCATGGCAAAAGCTAAAACATAGAGGCTGTCTAAGAACTGTAGCAAATACAGGTACATGAAAACAATAGACTGATGTAATATCAGCCTTGTTGACTCAGGTACAGTCAACACGCACTTGCGCTATTTTGACGCTGTGTTACACTTTCCGCTGGAAGCAGCTGCCATTTGCTGGTGAAAAATACAGCCGGTGCCGCACATCATTTTCATACATTTCATAGTATTTACTGTACTATTGATTCTCTGTGGCTCTTTCTTTTTGCCGCATGCGACTAGGCAAGATATGTACACCATCTAACAATATCATTCAGGAACATACATATAATGGCATCAAAAGTTTTGGAAGATATAACTTTCGAATGAATAGACCGAACATAGATTTATTCTGGGAATTATATATAAGTTATTCAGTGTCATTTTAATTAAAATACTTTAATTAAATCAATCAAATCATAAGTTATTAAATTGCCTTAAAATTTATTTTTACTAGGAAAAATTTATATTTATTACAATTCTATAACATTCAATATTTTTCTATTTATTATTTTGCACTTTTCTTTGTAATGTATGTATGAAGAAAATGGCGAATTATATTAGACAGCATATGTATAAAAAAAGAATTATTATTAAAACTCATGTTTGACAACATGACAAACCTACTTGTTGAGAGCTGATATGATATAAATTATGTTGTTTTAATAACTCAAATGAGTTTTAAAATGATTTTATTAATTTAACGTTGAAAGTAATTCGTGATTCTCAAAATTTCTTCTATTTATGTGAAATTGAATAAATAATGTCATATGGATATAATGAATAAATAACAAATTTTTTTTCGTTAAATATAATGTTTAAACGGAGTAATGATTTGGGTCAAAGAGGATCATATAAATGTTTTATAGAAGAAAAAAAAGTTACTGCAGTAATTAAAAATGGCTTCTTAGAGTCTTAGAAGAATACTATAATATATGTATATTATTCTGTAAATATTATAATACATAAGAACTATATAAATGCAAACATACCACAGATTTTACCATAATGTACATAATATAAATAATTTTGTTTTTTATATTACAAACCTTGCAAAACAGACAAGAGCTCAGCTTAAATGTGTTATTATGTATTCATTTCTAATCAAGAACAAAAAGAAAAAAGAACTCTTACTATGTAGTGACCTCTCGATACTGACACATATCCGGACCCAGTTACCTCGGATTATTGAAAACACAAGATTACTGAAAATCACTAATAAATACGCATTGCAAGCAAAAACTCTTTATATATTATATACAATATAATGCATTAAATACTAAAAGGATCAAAAACGCTAGAAATAGCTAATCTACAAAGACTATACGGTTTCACACTGTATAACTTAACTCATTCAATTGAAAAAGAAGACAAAATAATCTCTTTAAATTGTGCCATGTGTAAATACATCATATTACTGGCAAAATCGGAGAGGTAGAATCGATTGAGCAGAAGAGCGATAGCGGTGAAATAATATAGTGGTTGGTTTGAAGAGCATAATGATGTATAAATGTGAGAATAAACTTAAAATTGAAACAAAAATCTTTATAAAATTTTAATTATTTCGTAATAAAAGTATTTATTGTTGTATCTTTAGTTCATATTATAATAATAATAACCACATGTGTAATAAATGAGTCATCACTCTAAATTTTTTATATTTGCTTTATCTATCTACTTCAAGATAGAGACTAAAATGTACAGCTAGGCTATTAAAATTCTTATACACGCAAAAGTAGTTCGAAACATTATACAGAATATTCTTTTATTTTCTCTAACCAACTGATGAATTCGCATCTTAAACAAATGCTATCTAATTGCAAAATGGTACATGTGTAGCTAACTGTCTGGCAAAATACGCAACTGAACATATTTGCCGCCATATAAGAAAGATTGATTATCATGATTTTCGAATATGATGCTTCTACAAGTAACCTGAGCCGTCATAAATAGCATGAATCATTTCGTAGCAAAAGCAATTAATTAAAAGCCTCTGCTTCGTAATTGCTCAATAACACTAAATGGTCTTTATACTTACCACTCAGAGAAGCAAAGGTTTTCGTTCCTTGCTGAACACTTGTTATTTTAGGCAGGCTGGCAGATGTCAAGCCAATTGCGAACACTGTTATGCCCCAAAATTCCACCAGTACGCTTCGACGTACTTAACTCCTCATTTCTTCGATCACTTTCTTCTTAAAATTATCTTTCAGTAAGGATGGGGATGGTAGTCCACCTTCTGTGTCTGACATTTGTTTTCAAAGTGAGTCTTGCACATAGTGGAAGAAACTGAAGTGAAAAAAGAAAAAAATAAAAGAAAGAGAAAGAATATTTGTTAGACGCAAGGTTTATTAATTACTACAGAAATGGCACGCGGGAAAAATTTTCTAGAAGTGCTTTTTTTCTCTGAGTTTTTTCTTTTTTTTAAAAAAGCTGATCAGATATAGACGCTATTTTCAAAATGTTTTCATTAATTAATTGAATGTGAGAACATGGCAACGTTTTCTCTTCAAGTAGATGATTAGATGATGGCTAAATAAGTAATCATTTGCAGGTTTCATTGTGCACTCTTTCAATACTGGAATAAATTTATGATAAGACTAGATTGTGATTTGTAATACAAACGTTTGAATATCTGCAACCTTAATAGTTAATTCTACAAAAAATATAGAACTTAAGATTCTTGTTTTAGTTTTATGCATCCAAGACACTGCTTTAAATTCATTAGATTATCAACAAGGAATCTGATTTATTTAGTTAAGTACTCTTGAATAATAACGCCATGTTATAAGTTTGGTTTGGAATAATACTTATGTTATAAGTTTGGTTTTTGAATAATACTTATTGTTATAAGTTTGGTTTGCATCATCTATATAAATATAGAATGTTATCATGTGTTCTCTATGTTATGATACTCCTTGGTTTGTGTTATCTGTTCTGAAATATAATTTAACAGCATGTATAGAGAAATTGAGTATCGTGAGGTTTTAATTAATACTAGAGAAATAAAATATAGATCGGATAAAATGTTTGTTGGAAAAATTAATCATATCTCTACATATGTTGTAATGGTTACAGCTATTAATGTTAATTTGTTTGATTCGAGAAGTCGTGGGTGCCGAAATAATCTGCAGTCACATAAGGTTTAGTATATACTGAAGTATCATGGAGTTTGAATTGTGCTAAGAAATAATCGAGACAATTAACTTTATTTATTGTCTTATTCTACGTAGTCCATCGAAGTCGTACAATTTGTACTAACGTTTTCTCTTTCGATGACTTTAATCGCAGACTAGAATGATTGAATTCTTTTTCTCTATATTGTGAGTCACTTCAATCTCGTGCCTGTAATAAATTGATATCAATAGCTATGCTCTCATAACATTATGTATATACGAACAGTTAATATGCAGCGAATATTTATCCAGATATCTCGATTATTTTTGTAGTAACGTACGATACACCTTTGTACTCCTTTTATTTAATACAAATTGCCGCATAAGTGGCGCGTTGTAAAGTAAATTCGGAGTAAGATAATCCCAAAGTACTACAAAGCATTTCTTTTTCATATTAAATGAACTTGCATTAAAATATTAAAGTTGACAGTCAGTGCATTAAAGCAATCAAATGCTGATCGAAAAGTCAATACATTTTGTACCGGATGTGGTTGTAAAAAAATATGCTTGTGCCAAGCGCTAGGTACTGAGCTCAATTAGGAGAATAGAATAGGGTAACAAAAATAAAATTTTACTGTCTTCTCTATATAAAATTTTAATAATACGTATTGTTCTGCGATACTAATAGGATATTTTCATAATATAAGACTTCATTTTGCATTTGAAAATTAGCTTCAGAAAATTGCTGTTTTTAATTGCTAGGAAAAATTCTACAGCAGAAAGTATAAAATCATATAGAATAAAGTACAGCATTCTTTACATAATTCTGTGTTATAATAAACGTTTCACATTCATGATTGTTCGAAATATTTCTTAATTGCTTCCTGGTACATCGAGAAAGCACATGAAAATTACTTTCAGGTATAAAAAAAAATATATCATGAATATAAATATTACTTTAAAAATCATTTGGTCATTTACCACAGTGTATAAATATAAAATTATCGCAATGATAAAAGCGCTTTCCAGAAAAGAATGTAGAGATATTTAATTATAAATAAAAGTATATTGTTATTTATTAAAATTAAATCATTATCCAATGCAACACATCAAAGCCATAATTTTTTTGCAGGAAAATTTGTCTAATAGGTCCAAACAAGCAAAGCCTTGCTGTCAATCAATATATTCTTGGTACTCTGTCATTGCGTCACTTTATTACTCAGCGAAGCATTGCTTGCCTCAATATAGACTATCGCCTTAATCTTAAAATTCGCAACTACGCTTTCATCAACTAACACTGATATATACGACGAGGAACATCCGTATCAGAGTCATGCAGGAAAGCAAAATTGCTCACCAAGCGCAGGTAATTAAGTGATCGCTACGTGAACGCCCACTGAGCCACTCATATACAAAAATAGGCGGCCTGGAACATATCGCTTTGCCGTAAAAACAACATACTGAATCTCAGTATAAGCAAAATAATGGCATAATGGCGGTATGCTTAATTTGGCTATAACGAATAGTACGAGCAACCTATTAGATCATTCATTCGCTGCACTTTGATTATGCACATGAAAACAGTTAAAATTTGTTCCTTTCATAGATATGATAGGCTCACTATTCACTAGCATAATGGCGTTAAAAAAACAATCAGGAATGTTGCCTGGGAATGCGTGTGTATAGATGATGGATGAGAAGAGAGTAATAGTTCAAATATTAGTTGAGTTTTATGATACTAAAGAGTGAATAATAAGAGCATATGTTAACTAAGTAACTAGTTAATTATTGAATAAAATTAATGACTAAAATGCAAGAGTAAACGGAAATTAACATAGAATCAAGAGAAAGAAATATTAGCATGTACTTAAAATTCAGAAAAGCGAGAATTAAGAAGCATTGAAGCTAATATACATAGGAGACAATTTAATTAATAGGGTTGATCGGCAGTAATTAATAGAATATGTGTATGAGGATATTGATAGAAAAGGTATCTGTATTTGCTGAGTTTAATAAAACATTTTAAATATATCTGTTTTATTATGTCAACATGTGTATTCTTCAGCAGCATCGCCACTAAAAAATTGTATTTAATGCACAACACTGTTGTTATAAGTAAATTATGTATGATGTATAATATTTTATGATCTGTATTAAAATTATAAATTTTTCTTAATTGTATGCATTTGGGAAAATATAGTATTTGCATTTAATTATGTTATTTAAAATCTATTTATATATGAAAAATTACTACATTACCCTCACGCACTTCACAAACCTTTATATATATGTATGAGATGTAGTCTTCTACACAAGTCTGACACTGTAAAATATTTTAATGATTTCATATCATGCTATTACTCAGCCTTTTAATAGCACACCAAATTTATCCCTCGCGCTCCATTGTTCCTCAACGAACCTTCGATTATTCAGAAACAGTTCATGAAGTCTTTCTGTCAACTCCTACAGGACTCAAGCAGCGTTCTCTTTCACTTCTTCATGCGAGTACATCTTTCTCATATAAGGCGATTTCACTTTAGAAAACAGATAGAAGTTGCATAGCGCAGAACTAATAAGGGTAGGGATGTAGCAATAAGTGTTATAGCTTGAATTGAAACCTCTTGATGAACAATTTGGAATGAGTCTAGAATTGTCTGGGTGGAGAACATAGTGACTTTAGTAATTCAGAATTGTGGTCGTTGTATTCTTTTCCTGACTTCGATAGAACATGAAGATTGTATTGTTCATTTATAATTTGATCTTCAGGAACTCATTGAAATTTCACAAATCCATGAATATCAGCTAAAATAAATCATCATTGCTTAGCATTTTGATTTACTCATTCGAGCCTTTTGGCTGTCTTTGAAGATAGACCCAGTCTTTTGATTGGCACTTTTTTCAGAATCATAAGTATAAAATGGTATGATTCGTCACATTCTATCTTTCAAAAGTGTGGGTCATTTCATTTGCATTCAAAGTGTACAAACATTTTTATCAGCTTTTGTTTATTCAAAGGTGAGATTTCGCTCCATTCAGCATTTTTTTAAAATGTTAAATTTATCCATCCGGACGACTTTGTCAATTCTACAGTCTCGTTAATCGCACTAATACAACCGATGCTCAGATTGATTTAGTTTACCTAATTTTTTGATATTCTCAATCCAATTTCGACTTTTCAATTACTCAGCACGTACGGATCTGGTAATCATTAGTTGTCATACACTTCTTCTAAACAAGTTATAAATTCCAGTAGCAGATTTTTTTAAGTTTCATATGAAATTTCACAACAGTTCGTTGGCTCTGTTATTTACACTTATCAATTCTCTAGCGAAACAAAAAAAACTTTACTGCGCGGCGGCTATGGCTATATGGATTTGTAAGAAGTGAGTGTCAACCATTCGAAAAGAGAAGGTTTCGCTAAACAGCTGTTGGTCAACACGTTTGACTCATGCTTACGTCTTCAGTAGAAGCGTCAGTTTCATTATTTAATAGCCTATCTTCTCTCTCTCTCTCTCTCCACACACACACACACACACACATATATATATATATAATATTATAGAGGATAAGAGCTGCAACTACAGGCCAATATTTTTTGGTTATTTATCATGAAGAATAAAGTTCTGTTATAATAAAATTGTTTTATTGTGAATTGCAGGAGGGAACAAGAATGTGGCGATCAAAACAATTGTACTTATAAAATATCACGTGATTT
This sequence comes from Nephila pilipes, assembly GCA_019974015.1. Lineage (NCBI taxonomy): Eukaryota > Metazoa > Arthropoda > Arachnida > Araneae > Nephilidae > Nephila > Nephila pilipes. The sequence goes on along the minus strand of BMAW01059612.1, from coordinate 86,850 downwards.
ACATTTAGAATCAAGAGTTAAAATGGTTGCAACGATTCGAGCGTTAGAAATCTGAATCACTGAATTAAAAGTTGAAACAAATTTCAGTTTAATTGCTCTCTTATATTTTATTTCATTATATAATGAACTTTATTCATTTGTAATTTAGAATAATATATTTATAATTTTATTAGTTTGATTATTTTCATAGCTTACAGATTTTTTCAAAAATAATTGTAGTATCTGTGAGTTTTGATTTTAATTTTTTTTTTATTTTGTTTTGTTCTTAAGTTTATTATCTGTATTTTTAATATAACTTAGTAACCCCTCGTATATATATTTATATATACGAGGGTCAATATCATTGATTATCTAGGATACTGAAGCATTAACTGCTGCTTACTGCTTGCTGTAACCTTTGACCTTCAGAGGAGTTGAAGATACTTCTTCCTTCCAGCATTGGTATTTTTTTTCTCGATTGGGAGAAAAAACAAACGCAAATTTCCTCAACGATTTAACACTACCATTCTTCACGGGCTTTTCTACTATGGTTGACAAGTGTCCGTTTTCTTCTTTCTTTTCCTTGACCTCTTTACCGATCTGTTTTACGAGTTTTCACCTTCAATCTTTAACCAGGCGTTTAATTTCGTTTCGTCTTCTATCTAAAAACTGTTTAAATCGACGAGGTAGCTTCGATTGAAAAGCTAAATTTCCCAAAAAAAACATTCTGATGGCTTGGTCAGCCCCATACACAATGAAAAGGTCAAATGTCTTCATCTATCCGTTGTATCCACTTTCACAGCTTAGTGGGAATGACCCATTTCCATTGAATCTTGTGAATAATCCTGTTATAATTCATACCCCATGTCTTACCCCTACAAAAGTGGTTTAATACCCTAGTCTTACAAACAAGTAAACTCACAAAAATTTAACTTGGCTAGGATAGACATTTGACTTTGAATTAATGTTTTTGATAGACTTAAATTTGGTGATTTGTGGAAGGAAATAGTGCGGTATGAAGAAAGTTACAAATATGCTGCAAAGGAAGAAAAGGTAGGAACTTCTGTTTATTCTCAGTTTGAACTAAAATATTTGAAACAATATTTTGGAATTCAATAAAAGAGGATTTAATTGAACTCTTAGTGAAATGTATGATACTCAAAGACGACTTAACTGTTTTTTACTCCGAAAAGAAAATAAGAATTCTAAGTATTACAGTGGAACTGGAATTTGTCGCCGATCGATTAATTTTATAATAAACTTGAGGAGAAAACTAAAAAAGAAAAACAGGAATAAATTAAAAAGCTAAAGAAATAATTTTGGCCTTCGGGGTTAAAAAACGACAAGTTAAGTCGAAAGGTAAAGAACAGAAATTGAGAAAAATAATCGGTCTAAATTTGCTTAAAAATGATGGTAGTTTTAACAAGAGCATGATCATAACTTGTGGAAGATATTTGAATCTCGCTAAAAGCATAACCACAACGGATGAAGAAATTAAACCCTAACAGACAATTTAGACTCTTCAAGAGAAAGGGGAGAAAAATATTAACTGATGGAAATGTGGTGGCTGGAAGCTACACGGAAGATGACTCAGAGTCTTGCCTAGAAAGAATTTATAGAAAAAGATTAAAACTTTCTGAAGCATGAGGATGCAGGCGTTATATTAAAATAATCGATTTCATGAAGACCAAGGAGCTATATGTGTTTTTAAGCACCGTGTGCTGAAACATTGACTTAGTTACACTCGTAGTTAGATTATATTTGTGTTGTGTGTACGAATTGTGTCTCGCTAAACATTAATATTTGTGAATATATTATATATATATATATATCAGTTTTCGATTTATACCCCATGCCTTACCCCTTACCCAAAATGGTTTATACTGAGACATCAACTAGCTTCTCTCTATATATGAGATAAATTTAATTTCTTCTCTTGCTTGTCATTAAACGATGAAGTGATCAAAATAGCCAGTGCAATTTGAAATATCTGCTATTAAATATAGTCTTTTTCTCTTCTGTTTTTTCTTTTTTTTGAATCTATTCGCACATGCGCCTTTTCCAGAAACCATCATTTCAGGTTATTAGGAGTTAATATATCATTGTTTAGTTCATTGTATTGTAGTTTGTAGATTTGTTTGATTGTTTCTTCATTATCTTTTTCAAAGACAATCTTGAATTTGATAAACTTTTGGATGTCTGCACCCTCTCGAAAATTTTCAGTAATAATGGTGAAAATAATGATTCGATTTCAAGTTTCTATTTGAAAGTAAAATGCTGAAAATGTTTGAACTCACCAGAAAAAAAATCGCGAGGAAATCTGCAACATATTGTTGGCACCCCAGACAATTTTAACGCTTCAGAGGGAAATGGGCTAGCAAATTCTGATGAAACGCTTCTACTTCGTCTTAAGAGATTAGCCATTAAGCGTATTGAAGAGAAATGGAATCTACTCTGTACATTTAGAAAAATATTGGAGAAAACAGAACTTCATCTTGGTATTTACTGTTTACCGAAACTATGCTGAATCATATTTTTTACCTGCAAAATGTAGGTTTGAAAAGATATAATAGCACCATTAGAAATTGGATTTATTGGACAATACTTAACAAGGATTTGATGCTTTTTTATTGCACTGACTCATAGAAAAAAAAAAAAAAGCAAGTTCTCCTCCTTGAGCAGAGGTAGGTCAAAAGATTGGGGACTCCGATTTTCAGTGACTTATTCGTGGTATCGTTTCAAAGTGATCGTACGTTTGCCGTAATTTCGCGTCATCGATTCTTTCGTCGCTTGAAAAAAAAAATTTTTCCACTTGCTTCCGGAGTTATCTGCCTTTGATCCGAAAATTCTGAGACGTGTTTATAGCGGTTCAGACTATAGCAATTGAACCGTGTGCCAAGTAAAACAATTTGCAAATTTATACAGAGTAGGACAAATAGCAAACTAACAAGACCCATTTCTTTTCAAGGAAGAAAGCCACCACAACAACCGTAGGCTAGCATCTACAAAACTTTAGAGACTCTGTGCTCAAGAACTTTTCCCTTGTTGCAAATAGTCTAAACAGCTCGTGATAGGCCAAAGATACGGTTGAATATTTTTGGTATCAAGGTAAAGTGATGGCAGAAACTCACGCTATTTTGCCAACTAGCATGAACTACAAAACAGAGAAATACTACATTTTTTTGAACTATGTATATACCAGGTGTGTAAGTATGAAACCGGAATTTTTGTACGGTAAACTGGAATTTTTGTCCGTCGCTATCTATACATTTTTCCCATCTTTCTGGCAATTTGTGGATTCCGCGCCAAGAACTGTTTTCTCTTTTAGAGCAAACCAGTCATCGGAAACCATTTCGTACATCTTCGTAGAAGTAAGCGCTACTCAGCAAGTGCATTGTCCCATCGTCTGTAAACAATGGTAATCGGATGGAACAAGGTCTGGTGAGTAAGGCGTGCTGAAGAATCTCCCCAACAGGAACGACTCTATCGTTTCCTGGACCTGTTTTGCTTTATTGTGCTGGTGCATTGTCATGCAGCAAAATCACCCTGATGTTGTCTTTGTTGGTATTCTGTGGTCGTTTTTCACAAAAACTCATTCCTAAATCGGTCATTTGTTGTCGGTAGCGTTAGTGTCCGACAGTTTCCCCAGGTTTCAGTAGCTCGTAGTGCGTTAAGCCATGCAATCCACAAACCTGTGTCTTTCGTCCGTAGCGGTTTGGTCTTGCCGTCGATGTTGATGGATTTCGCGGGTAACCCGCATGACTTTTTTGAGCGGATTCTCGAAAATATATCCGCTTTTCATCGCCAGTCACAATTCGATGGAGAAATTACTTTCTTTGAACCTGGCGAGCAGCATTTTAGCATGATGTTTGCGGTTTTTCCTGCTGTCTTTTCGTTGAGTGCATGTGGAACCATTTCACCACCTTTTATCTTTCCCATGGCTTTCAGCCGAAGGAGATGGCTTCTCAGGTCACCTTAACTGATCCGCCAGTTGTTGTGTGTTTGAGCGTCGATAGCTGTCAACAGGCTTGCAGGTCAGCGTCTTCAAACTTTTTCGGTGGTCTTCCACGTTCTTCGTTCCTCACGTCAAATCGCCGCTTTTGAACGTTTGAACCCTCGAAACACTGTGTTTTTACCGAGCATCTCGCAAATGCCTCAAGAAGCATTCTAGAATGCGGTTCGGCTGCAGGTTTTCTTCAATTAAGCAGAGAAAAGTAGTGCTGTCCGCAAATCGTAATTTGTTGGCCTAAAACTCAGCATGTTTATCTCTAATAAACTAATGCTACTGGGAATGAAACTCGTGTTATTGTGAGGTTAGGCTTTGTCGGATATCAATACAATAACAAAGGCCTGCATGACGTAATGTGTCGATAACTGCATCGACATCTAGCGCCACCTAATAAGACTTAAAATTCAGGTTTTCATACTTGCATGCCTGGTAAACATTAGGAAAGAGTTTATTATCCCAAAACAATCCAGAAATGGTAACTTCTTACAACTTCACTAATTCAAGTTGTAGATGAATTCAGAAACAATTAAATGGAGCTTTGTACAAAGGATGGTCTCAACACATCAAGTACATGTTTGCATATTGCCCACATTGCTCCCAATATTTCAAATATAAGACCTGTATTTTGTTTACAGCTTGCCAAGTCAAATGGGGTACCTGGCAGATGTCTTTATTCAAAACTTTGTGTTAGTTAAAATTGACACATTTCTTTCAAATGGAACGACCCTGATGGCTAACAACTCAAATGTGCAATATATAATACACACCAAATCAGTACTCGTAATATCAATAAAAGATGTGTGGAAAGTAAAGAGAGTAAAAACAAGAGCTAAAAAAATGATATAACTATTAATATTTCACATCAGTAAAACCAAATATTTTCCAAACATAAAACTTTTTGTAGATCATATTAACATGAATACTACCCAACCTAAAGAATGGAATTCAGATTTCCTGTAGTTGACGAGTACAAATTTAAAAAAAAAACAGGTGATCCTTGTGCAAGCAGACGTAGAATTCATGAAATTTATGGCTATTCTGTATCTGCAATAACTTTAGAATTTAAAAATCTGCAAGATAATAGAAGACGTTATTTATTGATTTTAGACGATTAAAATCATCTCACAAAACTGACTTCGAGCCTTTACCTAGGATTGAAAGTATATTAGAGAAAATTAATGTGTACAACAAAAATATTTTACTACACATAAAATTAGGTTTAAGGTGATAGCACATATAATTGCTTGATTGAGTACTGAAATTAGCTTTAACAACAACCTTTACTTCATTTGAATGGTTAAGCTTACCCTTGATCTTTAAAAAGACCTTTGCAATGTTTGAAAGAACATTTATAATAAATTTAAATAAATTATGGAATTGAATTTTTGCAATTATCTTGATGAAATGATAATCTTCTCTCTCTTCTGAAGAACAGACGTAAAATATTTGCATAGGATATTTGAAATTTTTTGAAAAAAAAGATAACATAAAGTTAAAATACAAATGTAATTTGTTCAGAATTAAATTAATATCTAGGCTTGTGAAGTAAGATGGGTCAAATAAACCAGAATGATCCAAATGATAATATAAAGTTAAAGACTTCTTATTTTAAGGAATTGTTAAGTTTTGTGTTTTATTAATGTTTATCTAAATCCGTAATTATGCTAGCTTTAGAAATACTTTGAAATTCACTTTAAAATATATTCGGACTGAAAAATATCATAATTCTTTAGAAAAGCCCCAACTAATAGAACATATTATATTTATTTCAATCTAATATACTATTCATTGCTAAAACTGTAACTAAATATGTTTTGAAACAGCCAGATATATCAAATAACTTACTTTCAATCGTATGTTTATTCTAGAAATTTAAGTATGGAAGAAAATATGCTATAACAGAGAACTTGAATATTTGGCAGTTGTTGGTTGTAGGTAAATTCTTTCAATATTTATGTGTAAAAGAATTTCGTTATCCCTCTGAATCAATACTTGAAATTGTGAGGCTTAAGACTTTAAGGGGTGAATTATTCGATGTATTAAAATTGAAAAGTTTTATTAAGTTATATAAATGTCAAAATAGGGGCCCACTAATTTTAAATCGATATGTTTATCAAGCATCAATTTCCCCATTACTTTCAACGTACGACTCGTTTATTAGATATTTAAAAGAAATTTCGAAACTCATTAAAAGATGAAAATATTATTAACAGTAAATATAAGAAAAGACATGTGTTTATTATGGGTTTTAGAAAAAACAAAAAAGATAAATTGTGGTTGCTGTGCAATTAATGTTGTTAAAAATATCAAGAAATTTCTCATATTAAATTTATTAATCGGATTTTTAAAAATAATGCTTGGTTTAATTACACATTTAATTATTGGTCCGGTTTTAGGCAAGGTATTACTAATATAGCAAGACTTACATTGCGCTGTATATACAATTAATGAGATAAAGCAAACAAAATGATGCTGGAGTTTTTAAAATTTATTCCTCTAATTTTGATAAAACGACTGAATTAATTTCAGTTGATACTGTTGGAGAATTTGTAACCATAAAGTACCATAAAAATTTCTTAACATTATCATTGAACGTGATGACACAAGAAGGAATGTTTTGGTGTTTTTAGCAAAAGAAAATGGATAATACAACAATTTAAATTTGTTTAATAAGCATTCAAATTCAGATTCAAAACCCTAAAATTTGTTAACTAATAGACATGGCTCACACATTTACTTTTTTCAAAATGTTTAAAAAATTTTGAGAAATTACATTAAACATTTGAAAATACTACTTCCCAGCCTCTTCAAACAAATGAGAATGTCTAAAGTGTTAATAAATCCCTAGTTACCAGATTAAAATGTATTGTAAATACAGCTACAGTCTTTTCTAAAATATCTTAGTTTTAAAATTTTAACTGATGTTAATTGATGGCTATATGTACTGTCATTTCATAAATAAATCACATGCATATTTAATATTTGATACACTGCCTTTTTAAATCTATATCAGAGGAAGAGTACTTATTCTTCTGTTGAACAAGCATGTAAGCTAGCACGAAATAACCATTGAAAATCATGAAAATAAATTAAAAGATGCATTGTTTAAACCCAGTGACATTAGATTTGGAAAGAGTTCACTATCGAAATACTTGCGTAAATTAAATAAATTTCCTTTCAGCGATTCCTCACAAACTATTAAACATATTCTCATGTAAATTATGAAGCATTTTAAGGAACAAATGCTTTTAGTTAGATATAACAAATTTGGAAATCGTCTTTTTTCTTTCCAGATTAAGACTTATCACCTCAAATTATGAAATTGGGCTCCAAGCTTAAAACAGGCATTACTATTTATTCCCCTAATTTAGTAGTCGAAAGTAAGATGATTAAGTTGGAGGTTTTTTGAAGAACTTTGATGGATGAATTTCGAATGTGTGTAGCAGACTTATCTTTGAGCTTTATTGACTCATCATATTCTCAAGCAGGAAGTATTCTGTAAATTTCCTTTTGCTTATGGTCTCTACCCATTTTTTGAAAGGGAGCAGGGATTAAAATGAAAGTTACTTTTCAATTTTGACCTTGTTCTATGTCAATTTAGTGAGATAATAACCAAACAGTTTAAGTGTGCGTAAGCCATGAATATATAATAAGTATGTCAAACAAGAATATCTAACGTATCTAACACCAGTACGTCGATCCATAGAATATCAACCAAGAGATGCATTGAACTATATAGAATATCTAAACTCAGAACGTTGGTCACAAACTGTAAGGATAAAGATAAGAAGTCAAATAATTTGGGTTAAATAATGTATTGTATTTTGAGAAATTGTTTTGGCGGTCTTGTGTACATAACATACATGGCCATTAGAAAAGGATATATTAATGCATTTAAAAAAAAAAATGCTGTTTTTTTGTCAATAATGTTACACAACCTCATTATTAAAATCAAAATTTCATAAGAGTCATTAAATTTCCAATAATACAACAAGTGGTTCGAATGCATTTTACTATCCATTCTATTATTGTAGTATACAAAATATGATGAAATGATAAGTAACCGCACTACTATTTTAAAATAATTATGATATTGGTGAATGTATTGAAGATCAATGCTTGTGCTATTCAAGTTTGACGTTGAATATAGTATTGATATTTCAGTCATAGATAAACATTTTAAAGTTCAAAAAGAGGTTTGTTAAATATTATCAGGTTTATGCATACTTGTTATTTAGTTACGTTAATGCTAGAGAAAAGAAATGTAGTTTTCATAAAATAAAATATTAGAGCAAGATTAAATGTACCAAAATATATATACAGATGTGAAGAGGTCTACAAATATTATTTATACATTTATTTACAATTGTATGACGAATAATAGTACGATATAACAGTTTAAAGATGTTTAGATATATTGCTATATTGATATGCATGGTACCTTTTTTCAAATTAATGATAAAAAATATTATAAACCTTTATTTCATATTATAACTTATTTAAATTTAAGGCAAAATAAATATTACTTTAGTGAAGCGGAATGTTTAGATATTTTTTTTTAACTGGCAATAACTTATATATATATATATATGAGCAAATGGAATAGAACACACAATAGATTACTGAATAACATTATATATTAACAGACTAAGAACATATACGCTTGTCTGAGAACTCAATGGTATTTATATTACATGAGAAAATTCCAGAAATATTGCTTTGGAAACATAGAGAATGTTTGTTCTGGGAACTGTTAGAGAAATTATAAGAGATAACATTGAATAATTAAACAATAGATTAGCTTGAAATGTTAATGTTTTCAGGGCTGGGTTTTGAACTCGGGAACTCGCATTGTGCAGACGAGCGTCTTACCTTTACGCTATGAGTGTGTGTCATGTTTTTTGGAAAGTTCTGTCCATTTGTGGAGTGTAAGAAAATAATACATTTTTCATACATTTCATAATATTTACTGTACTATTGATTCTCTGTGGCTCTTTCTTTTTGCGCCGTACGCGACTAGCTAAAAGGGTATATTACACCATCTAACATATCATTCAGGAACATACATATAATGGCATCAAAAATTTTGGAAGAATGAAATGCTTTCGAATGAATGAACCGAACATGAATTTATTCCTGGGAATTATATAGTTATTCGTGTCATTTAATTAAAATACTTTAATTAAAATCAATCGATCATAGGTATTTAAAATTGCCTTAAAATTTATTTTTAACTTCTAGGAAAAAATTAATATTTATTACAATTCTTATAACATTCAATATTTTTTTTTCTTTTATTTTGCACTTTTATTTGTAATTATTATGAAGAAAATGGCAATTATATTAGACAGCATATGTATAAAAAAAGGAAATTATTATTAAAACTCAATGTTGTTGACAACTGACAAACTACTTGTTGAGAGCTGATATGATATAAATTATGTTGTTTTAATAACTTCAAATAAGTTTTAAATGATTTTATTAATTTAACGTTAGAAAAGTAATTCGTGATTACTCAAAAACTTCTTCTATTTATGTGAAATTGAATAAATAATGTCATATGGATATAATGAATAAATAACAAATTTTTTTTTTCGTTAAATATAATGTTTAGAGCGGAGTAATATTGTGGGTCAAAGGAATCATATAAATGTTTTATAGAAGAAAGAAAAAGTTACTGCATGATAATTAAAAATGGCTTCTTAGAAGTCTTTAGAGAGAATACTAATATATATGTATATTATTACTGTAAATATTATAAATACATAAGAACAAATAAATGCAAAGCATAACCACAGATAGTTTTACCATAATGTTACATAATATAAATAATTTTGTTTTTTTATAATACAAACATTAAAAGCAAGAGCTCAGCTTAAAGTGTTTATTATTAGTATTCATTTTCTAAATCAAAGAACAAAAAAAGAAAAGAACTCTTACTAAATGTAGTACCCTCTCGATACTTCGACACATATCGGACCCAATTACCTCGGATTATTGAAAACACCAGATTACTGAAAATCACTAATAAATACGCATTTAAGCAACAAACTCTTTATATAATTATATACAATATAATGCATTAAATGCCAATAAAGTCTCAAAAACGCTAGAAATAGCTAAATCTACAAAGACTATACGGTTTCACACTGTTAACTTAACTCATTCAATTGAAAAAGAAGACAAAATAATGCTCTTTACAATAATTGCCATGTGTAAATACGCCATATTACTGGCAAAGTCGGAGAGGTAGAGAGTCAGATTGTAGGAGAGAATATTGTACGGTGAAATAATGGTTAGTTTGAAGAGCATAATGATGTATAAAATGTGTAGAATAACTTAAAATTGAAACAAAAATCTTTATGAAATTTTAATTATTTCGTAACTAAAAATTATTTTATTGTGATCTTTAGTTCATATTATAATAATAAATAACCAGCAATCAATAAATGAGTCATCACTCTAAATTCTTATATTTTGCTTTATCTAATACTACTTCAAGATAGAGACAAAATGTACAGCTGCGACTATTAAAATTCTTATACACGCAAGTGTTAGGTTTCGATAACGTGTGCAAAATATTTCTTTTATTTATTTTCTCATAAAAACATTTCTAACATGTGATGAGATATTTCAGTCGATTTATACTTTTAATATAAAGTTAAATGTGATCTAATTCCAAAATTAACATGTTGATTACTAATTTGTATTTCATTAACTTAAAAAATAGCAAAATACTAAAAACATAAGAAATATTTTGCATTATTAATAAATATATTATTATCAATGAAATTTCGAAATATGAATACATGCTATTATTAAATATACATCTTGGCTCAGTCCATAAAAATAATAGAAATATATTTCTATAAAAATATTTAAATTAAAAACCGCCTACTGAACTTCATGTAATCTCCATCAATTGAAATCCTAAAAGGAGTCTTTTACATTACCATCAAGAGAAAATGCAAAAGGGTTTTCATTTCCCTTCTTTCGCGAAAACAATTCAATTGTTAGTTTTCGGAAGGATGAAGGTAGGGGAATAGTTCAAATCTCCAATGTGACTAGAACCACTTTTCCCTCCAAAATTCCGTTATATATTCAACGTCATTAACTCCTCATTTCTTCGATCACTTTCTTCTTAAAAATTATCTTTCAAGTAAGGATGGGAGTAGTCCACCTTCTGTCGCAGACGATTTTTTTCCAAATTGAGTCACAGCACATAGTGGAAGAAACTGAAGTGAAAAAAAGAAAAAAAAAAGTAAAAGAGAAGAGAAGAATATTTGTTAGACGCAAGGGTTTATTAATTACTACAGAATGGCACGCAGGGAAAAATTTTCTAGAAGTACTTTTTTCTCTGGAGAGTTTTGCTTCTTTTTTTAAAAGAAAAACTGTTCACAGATAAGACGCATATTTTCAAAATGTTTTTTTCATTAATTAATTGAATGTGAAATATGGCAACGTTTTCAATACTTCAAAGTAGTGTGATTAGATGATGGCTAAATAATAATCATTTGCAGGATTTCATTAGTGCACTTCTTTCAATACTGGAATAAATTTATGATAAACTAGTTATTGATTTGTAATACAAACGTTTGAATATCTGCAACACTTAATAATGTTAATTCTACAAAAAAAATATAAAAAACTTAAATTTCTTGTTTTAGTTTTCTGCATCAGAGCACTGCTTTAAATTCATTAGATTATCAGCAAGGAATCTGATTTATTTATTAAATTACTCTAATGAATAATACTTATGTTATAAGTTTGGTTTTGTGAATAATACTTATGTTATAAGTTTGGTTTTGTGAATAATACTTATGTTATAAGTTTGGTTT
>BMAW01059612.1:34976-75014 GCA_019974015.1 Nephila pilipes | reverse complement strand
TTATAAGTTTGGTTTTGTGAATAATACTTATGTTATAAGTTTGGTTTGCATCATCTATATAAAAATATATAGATGATGTGTTTGTATTATTTCTCTATGTTATGATAACTCCTTGGTTGTGATATATCTGTTCTGAAATATAAATTTAACAGCATGTATAAGTGAGTATCGTGAGGTTTTAATTAATACTAAGAAATAAAATATAGATCGGGATAAAATGTTTGTTGGAAAAAATTAATCCTTATCTCTACATAATGTTGTAATTTACAGCTATTAATGTTAATTTGTTTGGATTCGAGAAGTCGTAGATTGAAATAATCTGCAGTCACATAAGGTTTTAATTAATATACTGAAGTATCATGAAGTTTGAATTATTACTAAGAAATAATCGAGACAGAAACTTAATCTTTATTTATTATTCTTATTCTACGTAGTCTCCATCCGAAGTCGTACATTTGTACTAACGTTTTTCTCTTTCGATGACTTTAATCGCAGAACTCAGATGATTGAATTCTTTTTTCTCTATATTGTGGTCACTTCAATCTACGACTGCCTGAAAGCAAATAAATTGATATCAATAGCTATTTCTCATAACATTATGTATATACGAAACAGTTAATATGCAGAATAAATTTTATCCAGATATCTCGATTATTTTTTGTAATAAGTAAAACCGTACGATACACCTTTGTACTCGCTTTTATTTAATACAAATTGCCGCCATGGCGCGTTGTAAAGTAAATTCGGAGATGAAGATAATCTCAAAAATTTTTACAAAGCATTTCTTTTTCATATTAAATGAACTTGCATTAAAATATTAAAAGTTGACAGTCAGTGCATTAAGCTTAATCAAATGCTGATCCGAAAAGTCAATACATTTTGTACCGGCTGTGGTTGTAAAAAAATAATGCTTGTGCCATAGCGTAGGTACTGAAAGCTCAATTAGGAGAATAGAATAGGTAACAAAAATAAAATTCTCTGTCTTCTCCTATAAAATTTTAATAATACAGTAATAAATTGTTTGATACTAATAGGATATTTTCATAATATAAGACTTCATTTTGCATTTGAAACATTAGCTCAGCAAAATTGCTGTTGTTTTAATTTGCTTAGTGAAAAATTCCAATGTATGAGAAAGCATAAAATCATATAGAATAAAGTACAGCATTGCTTTTACATAATTCATGTGTCATAATAAACGTTTCAGCATTTTACAGATTGTTCAAAATATTTCTTAATTACTTCTAGTACATCGAGAAAAGCACATGAAAATTACTTTCCAGTATAAAAAAAATATATCATGAATATATAAATATTACTTTAAAATCATTTAGTTTTTATTTAACTTAATAGTGTACAAAATATAAAATTATCTGCTTAATGATAAAGCAGCTTCCGGAAAGAAAATGTAGAATATTTAATTCATAAATAAAGTATATTGTTTAATTATTAAAAATTAAATCGTTATCAATGCAACACCAAAGCCATAATTTTTTGCAGGGACTTCGAAAAATTTTATTTCACAAATGAGATCAAACAAAAGAGTTGTGTTCCAATTCAGAATTATTTATTTCTGTAATTTATCTTCTATCCATATTGTCACTTTAATTCTCACTCAAGCGTTAAACATTGTTATTAACATAAATATTATGAACATAACATAACATTATATTCTGCGACTAAAGAATTTCTGATATCTCAAGCTCCATCAACTCCAAATGATATAATACTGGAATAAGAGCAAAAACTATATATCAAATATCAGTGACTAAAAATAAATTTCTTCAAAGCAGTATTTATGATTACGTGAAGAAAACCCTTTCTGAATCGAGTAATTATCCAAAAAATATGGTGACCGCTGAATATCTAATACTATTCGCTTTGTATGGAAATACAATTTTCATTAGCATGGAAATGCTTCATAAAAGAATAAAAAGAAAAGAATGAAGTAATGGGGATGATTGAATTCTAGCTGATGAACGAATGAATCTTACGATGACAAATTAGTATCCATTAATCATATCGTTCTTCCTTTGATTTGTTGCCTAGAAGAACAGTTAACAATTTGTTCCTTTCATAGATGATGACAGGCCTCACTATTCATACAATGTAATGGCGGTTAAAAGACAATCCAGGAGTTGCACATGGGAATGCGTGTTATAGATGATGGATGAAGATGATAATAGTTCAGAAATAATTAGGTTGTGTTTTATGATACTAAAGTGAATAAGGAGCATATGTTAACTAAGTAACTAGTTAATTATTGGTAAAATTAATGACTAAATGCAAAGTAAAACGGTAAATTAACATAGAATCAAAGAGAAAAATACTATCGTACTTAAATTCAGAAAAGCGAGAATTAAAGAACGCATTGAAGCTAATATCACATAGGAGCAATTTAATTAATAGGAGTTAGTTACGAATGAAATTAATAGAATATGTGTATTTGAGATACTTGATAGAAAAGGTATCTGTATTTAACGAGTTTAATAAAAACATTTTAAATATATCTGTTTTATTAATGTCAACGTTGTTATTCTTCAGCAGCATCGCCACTAAAAAAATTGTATCATTAATGCACAACACTGTTTATAAGTAAATTATGTATATTGTATAATATTTTATGATCTGTATTTAAAATTATAAATTTTTCTTAATTGTATAGCATTTGGGAAAATAATATATTTGCATTTAAGTATGTTATATTAAAATCTATTTATATATGAAGCAATTACTACACACACTTACACACTCACGCACTCACACATAAACATACATACATATATATATATATATGTATGAGATGTGGTATTAAATAACACACAAGCCTGACACTGTAAAATATTTTAAAATGATTTCATACATATTTACTCTTATTATCACCTTAATAATACACCCAGAATTTATCCCTACAACGCTCCATTGTTCCTCAACGAACCTTCGATTGTTCGAAACAGTTCTGGAAGTCTTCTGTCAACTCCTACAGGACTCAAGCAGCGTTCTCTTTCACTTCTTCAACTGACTCAAATTTTACTCTTTTCAATGGCGATTTCACTTTAGAAAACAGATAGAAGTTGCATAGCGCAAGAACCGGCGAATAAGGGTAGGGGATTAGCAATGAAATGTTATAGCTTGAATTGAAACCTCTTGATAGACAATTTGGAATGAGTCTGAGAATTGTCTTGGTGGAGAACATATGACTTTAGTAATTCCGAAATTCGGGTCGTTATTCTTTTCCCTGACTTCGATAAGAACATGAAGGTTGTATTGTTCATTTATAATTTGATCTTCAGGAACTCATTGAAGGTACACAAACCCATGAATATCGAGCAAAATCAATCATCATTGCTTAGAATTTTGATTTACTCATTCGAGCCTTTTTGGCTGTCTTTGAAGATGGGCGCTTCCAGTCCTTTGATTGGCACTTTGTTTCAGGATCATAAGTAAAATGTTATGATTCGTCACACGTTATTATCCTTTCCAAAAGTGTGGGTCATTTTCATTTGCATTCAAAGCCTGTCATTACAAACATTTTTATCAGCTTTTTGTTGTTCAAAAGTGAGAATTTTAAGCTCCATTTCAACGCACATTTTTTTTTAAATGTTAAAATTGTATCCATCGATCCGGACACTTTGTCAATTCCTACAGTCTCAGCAATCGCACTAATACTTAACCGATGCTCAGATTGATTTAGTTTACCTAATTTTTTGATATTCTCATCCGATTTCGACTTTTCAATTACTCGAAAGCACGTACAGTTGGTAATCATTGATTGTCATACACTTCTTTAAACAAGTTATAAATTTCAGTAGCGGGTTTTTTAAGTTTCATATGAAATTTCACAACAGTTCGTTGCTCTGTTGTTGCACTTATCAATTCTCTAGCGAAACAAAAAAAAACTTTACTGCGCATGACGGCTATGGCTATATGGATTTGCTTAAAGAAGTGAGTGTCAATACATTCGAAAGAGAAGGTTTCACGCTAAACAGCTGTTGGTCGCTTACGTTTGACTCATGCTTACGTCTTCAGTAGAAGCGTCAGTTTCATTATTTAATAGCCTATCTTCTCTCTCTCTCTCTCTCTCCACACACACACACACACACACACATATATATATATATAATATTATAGAGGGATAGAGCTGTAACTACAGGCCAATATTTTTTGGTTATTTATCATAGAAAGAATAAAGTTCTGTTATAATAAAATTGTTTTATCGAATTGCAGGAGGGGAACAAGAATGTGGCGATCCAAAACAATTGTACTTTTAAAAAGATATCACGTGATTTACAATTAGAATCAAGTTAAAATGGTTACAACGATTCAGGCGTTAAATCTGAATCACTGAATTAAAGTTGAAATATACAATTTCAGTTTAATTACTCTCTTATGGCTTTATTTCATTATATAATGACTTTATTCATTTGTAATTTAGAATAATATTTATAATTTTATTGGTTTGATTATTTTCATAGCTTACAGATTTTTTCAAAATAATTCTATAGTATCTGTAGGTTTTGATTTTAATTTTTTTATTTTGTTTTTGTTCTTAAGTTTATTATCTGTATTTTTAATATAACTTAGTAACCCCTCGTATATATATTTATATATACGAGGGGATTCGATGTTGAGTTATCTAGGGATACTGAAACATTAACTGCTGCTTACTGCTTGCTGTAACCCTTTGACCTTCAGAGGTTGAAGATACTTCTTCCTTCCAGCTTGTGGTATTTTTCTCGATTGGGAGAAAACAAACGCAAATTTCCTCCAACGATTTAACACTACCATTCTTCACGGGCTTTTCTACTATGGTTGACAAGTGTCCGTTTCTTCTTTTCTTTTCCTTGACCTCTTTACCGATCTGTTTTACAGTTTCACCCCCTTCCGTCTTTGTAGGCGTTGCGTAATTTTCGTTTCGTCTTCCTATCTAAAAACTGTTTAAATCGACGAGGTAGCTTCGATCCCAGAAAGCTAAATTTCCCAAAAAAACATTCTGACGAGCGGTCCTTCATACACAATGAAAAGGTCAAATGTCTTCATCTATCCGTTGTATCACTCTTTTCACAGCTTAGTGGGAATGACCCATTTTCCATTAAGATCTGTGAATAATCCCTTGTTATAATTCATACCCCATGTCTTACCCCTACAAAGTGGTTTAATACCCCTAGTCTTACAAACAAGTAAACTCACAAAAATTTAGCTTGGCTAGGATAGACATTTGACTTTGAATTAATGTTTTTGATAGACTTAAATTTGGTGATTTGTGGAAGGAAATAGTGCGAGGTATGAGAGAGAGAGAGTTACAAATATGCTGCAAAAGGAAGAAAAGGTAGGAACTTTCTGTTTATTCTCATTTGAACTAAAATATTTGAGAAACGAAAATATTTTGGAATTCAATAAAAGAGGATTTAATTGAACTCTTAATTGAAATGTATGATACTCCCAAAGACGACTTAACTGTTTTTTACTCCGAAAAGAAAATAGAGAATTCTAAGTATTACGAAGTGGAACTGGAATTTGTCGCCGATCGATTGAATTTTATAATAAACTTGAGGAAAAACTAAAAAAAAGAAAAACAGAATAAATTAAAAGCTAAGGAAATAATTTTGGCCTTCGGGGTTAAAAATTATGCTGACAAGTTAAGTCGAAAGGCAAAAGAACAGAAATTTAAAAAATAATCGGTCTAAATTTGCTTAAAAATGATGGTAGTTTTAACAAGAGCATGATCTCAACTATTGGAAGATATTTGAATCTCGCTAAAGCATAACCACAACGGATGAAAATTAAACCTAACAGACAATTTAGACTCTTCAAGAGAGAAAGGGAGAAAAATGTTAACTGATGGGGAAATGTGGCTGGGAAGCTACACAGAGATGACTCAGAGAGTCTTGCCTAGAAGGGTTTAGAAAAAGATTAAAGCTTTCTGAAGCATGGGGATGCAGGAGCGTTATATTAAAATAATCGATTTCATGGGAATCAAGGAGCTATATGTGTTTTTAAGCACACCGTGTGCTGAAACATTATTGGATTACCCTCGTAGTTAGATTATATTTGTATTTATTAATTGTACAATTATGTCTCGCTAAACATTAATATTTGTGAATATATTATATATATATATATAATCAGTTTTCCGGATTTATACCCCATGCCTTACCCCTTACCCAAAATGGTTTAATACCCCGAGACATCCAACTAGCTACTCTCCTATATATGAGATAAATTTAATTTCTTATCTTGTACTTGTCATTAAAACGATAGAAGTGATCAAAATAACCAGTGCAAAGATTTGAAATATCTGCTATTAAAATATAGTCTTTTTTCTCTTCTGTTTTTCTTTTTTTAGTCTATTCGCACATGCGCCTTTTTCCAGAGCCAGAAGAAATTTTCAGTAATAATGGTGAAAATAATGATTCAGATTTCAAGTTTCTATCTGAAAATGAAATACTGAGAAATGTTTGAACTCACCAGAAAAAAAATCAGCGAGGAAAATCTCCGCAACATATTGTTGGCTTTTTAGACAATTTTAACGCTTCAGAGGGAAATAGATAGCAAATTCCTGATGAAAACGCTACTTCGTCTTAGAGATTAGCCCCAGTAAGCGTATTGAAAGAAAAGAAATGGAATCTACTCTGTACATTTAGAAAAATATTGGAGAAAACAGAGCTTCATCTTGGTATTTACTGTTTACCGAAACTATGCTGAATCATATTTTAAAATGTAGGTTTGAAGATATATGCTTTCATTAGAATTGGATTTATTGGACAATACTTTACAAGGATTTGATGCTTTTATTGCACTGACTTATGAAAGAAAAGCAAGGTTCTCTCCTTGAGCAAATTAAGGTCAAAAGATTGGGGACTCCGATCTTCAGTGAAACATTCGTGGTATCGTTTCAAAGTGATCGTACGTTTGCCGTAATTTCATGATAAATCGATTCTTTCACGTCAGCTTGAAAAAGAAATTTTTTCCCTTGCTTCGGAGTTATCACCTTTGATCGAAAATTCTGAGACGTGTTTTATAGCGGTTCAGACTATAGCAATTATTGAATAGGTATTGCCAAGTAAAACAATTTGCAAATTTATACAGAGTAGGACAAATATGAAACTAATGGACCCATTTCTTTTCAAAGGAAGAAATACCACAACAGCCATTAGGCTAACATCTAAAAAAACTTTAGGACTCTGTGCTCAAAAAAGGAACTTTCCTTGTTGCAAAAATGATCTAAACGGCTGTTATTGATAGGTAAAGATACAGTTAGATATTTTTATTATCAAAAATTAAAGTGAATGGCGAAACTCACGCTGTTACACTTAACTGGTATAAACAAAAACGAAATACCTACATTTTGAACTATGTATATACCAGGTGTGTAAGTATGAAACCGGAATTTTTGTACAGTAAAACTGGAATTTTGTCCGTCGCTATCTATACATTTTTCCCATCTTTCTGGCAATTTGTGGATTCCGCGCCAAAAGAACTGTTTCTCTTTTGAGGCAAACCAGTCATCGAGCCATTTTCGTACATCTTCGTAAGAAGTAAAGCGCTGCTCAGCAAGTGCGTGTCCCATCGATGCAAACAAGTAGTAATCGGATGGGGCAAGGTCCGGTGAGTAAGGCGCGTGCTGAAGAATCTCCCAACGGAACGACTCTATCGTTTCCTGGACCTGTTTTGCTTTGTGTGCTGGTGCATTGTCATGCAGCAAAATCACCTTGTGTTGTCTTTGTTGGTATTCTGGTCGTTTTTCACGCAAAACTCGATCTAAATCGGTCATTTGTTGTCGGTAGCGTTGAGTATTGACAGTTTCCCCAGGTTTCAGTAGCTCGTAGTAGATTACTTCCTTCTGATCCCACCAAACACACAGCATTGTCTTTCGTCCGTAGCGGTTTGGTCTTGCCGTCGATGTTGATGGTTCACCCGGAGTAACCCATGACTTTTTGAGCTTAGGATTCTCGATATATATCCACTTTTCATCGCCAGTCACAATTCGATGGAGAAATGACTTTCTTTTGAACCTGGCGAGCAGCATTTCGCATGATGTTTTGCGGTTTTCCTGCTGTCTTTCGTTGAGTTCATGTGGAACCCATTTCACCACCTTTTGTATCTTTCCCATGGCTTTCAACCGAAGGGAGATGGCTTCTCGGGTCACCTTTAACTGATCCGCCAGTTGTTGTTGTGTTTGAGCGTCGTCTTCGTCCAACAAGGCTTGCAGGTCAGCGTCTTCAAACTTTTTCGGTGGTCTTCCACGTTCTTCGTTCCTCACGTCAAAATCGCCACTTTTGAACCGTTTGAACCACTCGAAACACTGTGTTTTACCGAGAGCATGCTTACCAAATGCCTCCAGAAGCATTCGATGCGATTCGGCTGCGGTTTTCTTCAGATGAAAACAGAAAAGTAGTGCTGTCCGCAAATCGTAATTTGTTGGCACAAAACTCGACATATTTATCTCTAATAAACTAATGCTACTGAATGAAACTCGTGTTATTGTGAGTTGGAAATCTTTGTCGGATATCAATACAATAACAAGACACCGCTGACGTAATGTGTCGGTAACTGCATTGACATCTAGCGCCACCTATGGGCAAATTCCGGTTTCATACTTGCATACCTGGTAAACATTAGGAAAGTTTATTATCCCAAAACAATCCCAGAAATGGTAACTTCTTACAACTTCACTAATTCTGGTGTAGATGAATTCAAACAATTAAGTAGACTGTACAAGATGGTCTCAGCATCAAAGTACATGTTTGCATATTTTTTACATTGCTCTAAATATTTCAAATATAAAGACCTGTATTTTGTTTACAGCTTGCCAAGTCAAATAAATTTTCTTGGATATCCTTTATTCAAAACTTTATTATTGGATTAAAATTGACACATTTCTTTCAATGGAACGACCTGATGGCCTTCTAAACTCATCTAAGACAATATATAATACACACCGTCAATGCTCGTAATATCGAAACAAAAGATGTGTGTGGAAAAGTAAAAATTAAAACAAGAGCTAAGGAAATGATATAACTATTAATATTTCACATCAGTAAAACCAAATATTTTCCAAACATAAAACTTTTGTAGGATGTATTAACATGAGTACTACCCTTATTGAATGGAATTCAGATTTCCTGTAGTTGACGAATTACAAATTTAAAAAAAAACAAATTGATCACTTATTGCAAGCAGACGTAATTCATGAAATTTATAGCTCTTATTCTGTATCTGTAACTTTAGAATTTAAAAAATCTACGAATAATAGAACACGATTATTTATTGATTTTAGACGATTTAAATCATCTCACAAAACTGACTTCGAGCCTTTACCTAGGATTGAAAGTATATTAGAAAATTAATGTTATGCAACAAAAATATTTTACTACACTAAAATTAGGTTTAAGGTATTAGCACATACCAATTTATGATTGAGTACTGAGAAATTAGCTTTAACAACAACCTTTACTTCATTTGAATGGTTAAGCTTACCCTTGATCTTTAAAAAGACCTTTGCAATGTTTGAAAGAACAATTATAATAAATTTAAATAAATATGGAATTGAATTTTTGCAATTATCTTGATGAAATGATAATCTTCTCCTCTTCTGAAGAACAAGACGTAAAATATTTGCATAGGATATTTGAAATTTTGAAAAAGATAACATAAAGTTAAAGAGAAATACAAATGTAATTTGTTTCAGAATTAAATTAATATCTAGGCTTGTGAAGTAAAGTCAGGTCAAATAAACTCCAGATGATCCAAATGTTGATAATATAAAGAAATTAAAGACTTCTTGAAATACACAGGAATTGTTAAGAGTTTTGTGTTTAATTAATGTTTATCACAAATCTATTGAAAATTATGCTAGCTTTAGAAATACTTTAAGAAATTCACTTTAAAAATATATTCCTTGTCAATGGACTGAAAAATATCATAATTCTTTAGAAAAGCCCCAACTAATAGAACTATATTATATTTATTTCAATCTAATATACCTATTCATTGCTAAAACTGTAACTAAATATGTTTTGAAACAGCCAGATATATCAAATAACTTACTTTCAATCGTATGTTATTCTAGAAATTTAAGACCTTATGGAAGAAAATATGCTATAACAGAGAACTTGAATATTTGGCAGTTGTTGATTTGCTAGACAAATTCTTTCAATATTTACATGTGTAAAAATTTCGTTATCCTCACAGATCATGCCGAAATTGTGAGGCTTAAGACTTTAAGGGGTAGATTATTCTGATGCTTATTAAAATTGAAAAGTTTTATTAGTTATATAAATGTCAAATAGAGATTACTAATTTTAAATCTGATATGTTATCGAAGCATCCAATTTCCCATTACTTTCAACGTACGGCTCGTTTATTAGATATTTAAGAAATTTCAAACTCATTAAAAAGATGAAAATATTATTAACAGTAAATATAAGAAAGGGCATGTTGTGTTATGGGTTTGAAAAACAAAAAGTGTTAAATTGTGGTTGCTGTGCAATTAATGTTAAAAGTATCAGAAATTTCTCATATTAAATTTGGTAATCCCGGATTTTAAGAAATAATGCTTAGTTTAATTACACATTTAAATTATTGGTCCGGTTTTAGGCAAGATATTACTTAATATGTAAGACATTGCGCTGTATGTCTAATTAATGAGATAAAGCAAACAAAATGATGCTGATTTTTAAAATTTATTCCTCTAATTTTGATAAAACATTTGAATTAATTTCAGTTGATACTGTTGGAGAATTTAACAACCATAAAGTACCATAAAAATTTCTTAAAATTATCATTGAACGTGACACAAGGGGGGGGGGAAGGGGGTATGTTTGGTGTTTTGTAAAGAAAATGGATAATACAGCAATTTAAGCAAATTGTTTACAATAAGCATTCCAAATTCAGATTCAAAATCCTCAAAATTTGTTAACTAATAGACATGGCCCACACATTTACTTTTTCAAAATGTTTACAAATTTTGAGAAATTACTACATTAAACATTTGAAAATACTACTTCCCAGCCTCTTCAAACAAATGAAAAAGTCTAAAGTGTTAATAAATCCCTAGTTACCAGATTAAAATGTATTGTAAATACAGCTACTGTTCTTTCTAAAATATCTTAGTTTAAAATTTTAACTGATGTAATTGATGGCTATAATAATACTGCTCATTTCATAAATAAATCTTTTATGCATATTTAATATTTGATACACTGCCTTTTAAATCTCATATCAGAGGAAGGTACTTATTCTTCTGTTGAACAAGCATGTAAGCTAGCATACGAAATAACCATTGAAAATCATAAGAGAAATAAAATTCACAAAGATGCATTGTTTAAACCCAGTGACATTGGAATTTATGAAAAAGTTCACTATCCGAATGCACGTAAATTAAATGTTCCTTTCA
Source organism: Nephila pilipes (assembly GCA_019974015.1). Classification (NCBI taxonomy): domain Eukaryota; kingdom Metazoa; phylum Arthropoda; class Arachnida; order Araneae; family Nephilidae; genus Nephila; species Nephila pilipes. The sequence continues at coordinate 63,616 of BMAW01059612.1, read as the reverse complement.
GCGATTCTCACAAAATATTAAACATATTCTCATGTAAATTATGAAGCATTTAGAACAAATGCTTTAGTTAGATAACCATTTGAAATCGTCTTTTCTTCCAGATTAAGACTTATCACCTCAAATTATGAAATTGGGCTCCAAGCTTAAAACAGGCATTACTATTTATTCCCCTAATTTAGCTGGTCCGAAAGTAAGATGATTAAGTTGGAGGTTTTTTGAAGAACTTTGATGGAATTGAATTTCGAATGTGTGTATGAACTTATCTTTGAGCTTTATTGACTCATCGTATTCTCAAGCTTAGGGAGAGTATTCTGTAAATTTCCTTTTGCTTATGGTCTCTACCCATTTTTGAAAGGGAGCAGGGATTAAAATGAAAATTACTTTTTTGACCTTGTTCTAATGTCAATTTAGTGAGGATAATAACCAAACAGTTTAAGTCGTACGTAAGCCATAGAATATATAACTCAGTATGTCAAACCATAGAATATCTAACATCTAACACAGTACGTCGATCCATAGAATATCAACCAAGAGATACGTGAACTATAGAATATCTAAACTCAGAACGTTGGTCACAAACTGTAAGGATAAAGATAAGAGTCAAATAATCATTTGGGTTAAATAATGTATTGTATTTTTGAGAAATTGTTTTGAGTCTTGTGTACATAACCTTGTAATACATTAGAAAGAAAGTTCTAATATAATTAATGCATTTAAAAATGCTGTTTTGTGTAATGTTACACAACCTCACATTTATTAAAATCAAAATTTCATAAGAGTCGCATTAAATTTCCAATAGTAACCATTGGTTCGAATACATTTACTATCCATTCTAGTAATAAATTATAGAAAATATGATGAAATATTAAATAACACTACTATTTTTAAAATAATTATGATATTGGTGAATGTATTGAAAGATCAATGCTTGTGCTATTCAAAGTTTTGACGTTGAATATAGTATTGATATTTCAGTCATAGATGACATTTTTAAAGTTCAAAAAGAGGTTTGTTAAATATTAATAAGGTTTATGCATATGACAAATTTAGTTACGTTAATGCTAGAAGAAAATTATGTAGTTTTCATAAATAAAATATTGAAACAGATTAAATGTACAAAATATATATACAGATGTGAAGAGGAGTCTACAAATATTATTTATACATTTATTTACAATTTTATGACGATAATATTTTTGATATAACAGTTTAAAGATGTTTAGATATATTGCTATATTGATATGCATAGATGCCTTTTTTTTCAAATTAATGATAAAAAATATTATAAACCTTTATTTCATATTATACAACTTATTTAAATTTAAGGCAAATAAATATTACTTTAATTGAAGCGGAATGTTTAGATATTTTTTTAAAGAAAATAATAAAATTTGTAGTAACATGTATGATAAAAGAAACCTATTATTATTTTAGGATTTATAAAATATTCTTATGTTAAGGGTTATAGCTAGTTAGCTTGAAGCCATGGGAACACAATTTATAGTTATATCTTAGGTAGTTTTGGAATTGCTAAAAAAATACTGGATATTTACATTAACTTGGAAAAACTCAATAAATAATTAAATAAAATAAAAAATTCTGCAATGGAATTTTTCTTCCAATTTCATTAAAAACAATTTACAACATCTTTGCTAAAAATTTTAGTTTAAATTTGATTTGCTTTTTTTCCAAATTTTCCTTTAATTTTTGCTTTTCAGAAATTTTATAAATTTTCTTTCGTTAGAACTCTTTCTCTTTGACCAAGAACACTGCGCTACAATTCCGGCTTTAGCTAACATAAGTTAACTTGAAAAAAGAGATTTGTATGAAATTTTTCGCGTACGGTTTTTTAACATAATTGATTTATTACTTAGATTGTCTTTATCTATTTTCATTAAATTCAGAGTGAAGATATATATCTTTTTTGTCCGCATACGTATTTTACTTCATTTCTTTTTTTCCATGTTTTTTCTGCATATTGGTTATGTAACCTTATAGAATTTAGATATTAAATTATAATATTTTTTGGAGATTACTTCGGAATTGCAATACTTTACTTAACCAGCATATCTATCAGAAGCAAAATTCAAAATTTAATCTAAAATGCTATATTTAATTTTCTTAATGCCTTTTGTTTTCCTTGTTTTTCAAACGCTTTCCTTTGTACTTATTCATGAGCTGAACTTTATATCCTTGATATTGTTTATAAATTAAGTATTCTTTCAGATATACTGATCTCTTTCTTAAATGTTTTGCTGTGTACCATTTTCATTTTCTTTTATTTTATGTACTATGTTAATAATTTATTTATTTATTTTTCTTATACATTTTGTAACCGCTAAAACTACATTTTATTATTATATAAGCTTCTATAATAATTTTAATTAATGATTTTGAATTATTTCATTGTGTATATATATATATATATACATGTATGTATATATATATATATATATATATATATATATATATATATATATATATGCATATATATGTATATATAATTTATAATTTATTTATAATTTAGCTCATATTTAACTACATTTCTTTGAAAATAAATTTACAAACAACAATAATTTCAAAGTATTTAGCTGAATTGATTATTTTATTGTTTTCAAAATTAATTCCAATTTAAATTCTATTCCTGACTTATAATTTTATCCTTCTTAATGAAATTTGATTAAAACTAATATAAATTCCTCATGAAACAGATTTCTTAGATGTTAATTTAAAAATATTAATAATTAGATTATTAGTTATACAAATGAAAAGAGAGATAACTATTGTTTTATTTTTAATAAAATATCTTTTTTTGATAGTAATTTACGTTACAATATTTTTAGAACTTTTTTTAATTATTAAAAAGTAGTATCAATTAGCTAAATTACCTAATAATTCTCAGAATAACATAAATAATTGCTTATTACATATGCAAAGGCTAAATATATTTTTCAGATATTTTTTCTAATGTATAGTGATTCTGTTATATTATGATACACTTTTAGAGGAAATATCATATGCAACGATTGTTGTCATCATATGAATTAACTTCAACGTGTAGGATTGAAACGATAAATCAAGACTTTTGTTTCGAATTATATTTTCACACTTCTGAACAGGATAGATTATGCAAAGAAATAGTATATTAAGTAATAAATTCCAATCGCTGTTTCTCATACATCGTGTTAGTACTGCTTAAGTGTCTATTTTTCTGGAAGTGTTCTCAATGCAATAATCTCGGCATAAATAAATAATAAATGATTTATATTCAAAAGATTTGAACTCTTCATTACTATTCTTCTCTATTGTCTAAATCTCTCTCTTTCTCTCTCTCTCTATATATATACATTTAGATATATATAAATATATATGTTATAATATATATAATATATACATATATATTAATTATACAGAACTCCCGCAAATTTTGGTCAGTAAAAAACATACGAAGAATACTTGTAGTGCAAAAAACTTACTTTATTTTTAAGCCGTGTAGTGAAATTTCATGAGTTCATATCTTATTTTAGCAATAATCTTTAGCGATAGAAACTAGTTTATTTCACTATTAGAATAACTATTTAGATAACTTTTCTCTACATTAAAATTAATTTTTCGTGGACAATAATACAAAATAATACAAAATTTTAATACAAAAGTAATAAATTTATCAATTTTCAGACGCATCTCATTTCAGGTATTTCTACATATGAATACATGTTTTACTTAAGAAAATGTAGAAATAATTTCAGTGCTATGGCCTTTATTTAAGTGCTAAAGCATATTTTCAACGCAACTAATAATAAATAAAACCTGTTATAAATACTATAACGGAATTTTAGAATGGAAATTAAATTTTTTTGTCCTGTCATTAATGAAGATCATTTCTTATGATATTAGAAACACGTTTAATTTCTAGAGTGAAGTATCATGTTCTGGATGCTCTTGAGAATGTTCAAATATTTTTTAACATAGTTAATAAGACTTTTTAACTCAGTTGCGTTTTTGCATTGCATTTTACTATCTTGAAAATATAGTTTTTCTTAAAAATATTTTGATAAACAAATTTACCTGAAACAATTTATAATTTTACCTGAATATTTATATTTATTGTACCTGAAACAATTTATATTTATTTTACCTGAAACAATTTATATTTAAATTTTAATCTCCATTTTGTTCTTCATGTATATTTGTTTTTCTATTTTACACGATTAGTATTAACATAAAGCATATAATTAAAATTACTTCCATATAGAAGTAAATCGTATAATAAAGCATATAATTATAAGTTACGTATATAAAATTTCTTTAAAAATAAAAAGGATATTAAATAATATTTATAAAAGCTAATTCATCAAGAATTTACATTGAACGTCTCAGTGAAATAGTAGTTGTAAATTTATTGTGGCAGAAATATGTAATAACGTTTTGTTTTGTGTTATAACTATATTATTCCTCACAATATCGTTTTTATGACTTATTATCTCACGAATATTTCTCAATCTTTGATGCATAAATGAAATGAAGTAACATTCTTAATTTCTCCCGTTCCACCCACATTTTTTTCTTTTAATGTTCGCCTTTTTAATAAAAAGAACCTATTTATTTGATGTATTTATTTGGAATATAAATATGCTTTTTGGCACATGCATAATCTGCTACGGATGTTTTAATATTTTAAACATTTTAGCTACATGAAGCAACAAACAAAATTAAAATTTATGTGCATAAAATTATCGACCACTCTTATACTGTCTTAAAATTGTCATATGTCCTAAAACAATTAAGATAATATGAAATATTTTATAAGAAGAATATCTTAAATATTTTATGATAAATGGCTTTGTTTATCAGTTGCTGTATATTTATTGTGGTAGGGTTGTGTAAAAAATATTATTTTAAATTATCATCAAAATTATTCATTAAAATATTTCTTTTATGACATTACTTTATGAATATTGTTTTAATTTGTGAAGGGCCAATGAAATGATGTATGAAGCATTTAAATAAAAATGGTAGTTCTTTTTCTATCGCTTTCGATCTATCGCTCCAAGATTTTTATTTCGTTCAATATATATTTTTAATCTAGCAATATTTAGATAGATACGTTATGCGATGTCTAGAAATAATTTTTTTTGAGCATATAGGTATTTTAAGGTATTTTTTTTTTAAAAGAAAACTTAAAAAAAGTATATCAAGTTAAATGTCTATGGTTTTTATTTAATCAATATTTTTTATAAATATTTCTTAAAGCCTTATGTGTTATTACTTATTTTAACTCTTATGAATCTTTAAAATTCCCTTATTGATTAGATAACATAAAATATATTAGGTCTGATAAATATATACATATTGTAATCGACAGTAAATGTTATTTTTTATTGAGAAAAGATTGTTTTGCATCAGTTTGACATAAAACTGCTAATTTTTTTTCAAAATATTCAAGAATTCAAATGTTTAACTTTTCCTAATAACTGTATATTTATTTATATATTTCACAAAAAAAATGCAATAAAAATAATTAAATATATGTCTCGAAAAAAGTCTACGTTTGTTCAGTATGAAAAAAACTGTGCAATTATGATAAACCCCATTCACATATAGAGAGATTCTTTGTATTTAATTTAAGTACTTAAACAATTTCTCCCTACCTAAACAATTGTTATTGTTATAAGAATTAATATAAATTTTGTAGAATCTGTCAAAGCAAAACTGATTCTTTGTTGAATTGAAACATGAAATGAATAAACCTAGAGACTTTTTAAGTCTCAAGAAATATATTATGTATCGCATCATTCATCAATTAATTAATTAATCATTCGGCGACTTATTTGATGTAACTATCAATAGTTTTATTAATATTATGCTTTGAAGAAACACGAGGGCTATTAGCTAAGGAGAACGTAATTTTGAATCACTTTCAAGTGACGAGGACGACACCGAGCTGGCACCCCACTCTCCTAACTGCCTAACCACACAACGTGAGGGTAGAATTAACCTGCTTCAGCCCCGATATAAGACGGTATCATGACTCAAATCAGTTGCATCAGGACTCAAATTAACTACTTGTTCGAAACAGCCCAGGCCGTGAAGTCTAGATATGACCAGTCGATTACCGTGGCTGCTAATATTTACTTGAATAAAGCTCTAAAAAAGGGAAAAAATTATTAACTTCATATAATCTTCCAGAATTTGTAGTCAAAACTTTGAAATCTTTGTATATTCATAAAGTTTACCATTTCTTACAAATTTATAGCATTTGCGATTAAAGTACTATTTTTGTAAAATGTAATTATTTACACTCTAGAAACTGTTATTAGTTCACATGTTAGAAAAGCAAAATAAAATTCTTTTTTTTTTCATACTAAATGGTGTGCCCTTTCTTCTCACAGATGAATATTCAAAATAAAATTCAACGAATATTCTATAAATGTTTTTAAAAATATTCAGTTAAACTGAGGAACAACAAGTTAATAAATTTTAACAATCTCCAAAGTAATTTCTGAAGAATAAAAAACAACAAGTAACACTTATAGTCCTTGGCATAATATTTTACAGAACTATTTCATCGGGACAGAAATCTTAAGTGAGAGCAAAAGTTGAAATAATAAATTCAATTTCCAGTTGTACAATTGAATATTTATATACCTCCTTCAATTTAATTAATATTTTTCATTGTTCCTTTTTTAAATTTTTAAGATGTTCATTCCGTATAATATAAGAATACTTCTTCATTTGGTTCAATAAGCTAATGTATAAATGGTGAAAAAATTTAAGAAAAAAATTCGAATATTGAATATTCAAAATTTGCCAAAATTTCACTGATTAATTTAATCTTCCTGATCCCTCAGGTAGTGCAAGAATCATAATCTTGGACCGTTTCGTTTCAGAGGTGGACCGAAAAATTTACAAAAATACTGCTTCAATATTATTGATTAAGTAAAATCTTAAAAACGTTGAAGAAAATTATTGAAGAAAAGAATTAAATAATTTTTAAAAAACTAAATTCAAAAAGAAAATTTTTTATATTAATCGAATTTCGTGAAAAAAAAAATCGAAACGAATACGTATAAAATAGATGCCGTGGTTTAAGCCCATATCCAATAATTAGAACGCACAATGACCCATCACACGTCATTCGTCTCATACCTAATAGGAATAAGACCGTAGAGAACGTAAGCTACGTTGCTTAAGAATTTGTAATTCGAAGACATTTGTTTTTGCAACATGAGGAATAGTAAATATATATTGAATGGATGGATTAAAAATGTAACAAACACTGTTGCATAATTTTGTTGAAAATATTTTTAACAATAACATCTTTAATGACATTCCAAGCAGAATCATAACATAATTCCACAATAAGAAACGCGAACAAATGAATAAAAATAAAAACCTCTAAGTAAATATATTCGAAATACATTTCAACAAAATTTTCTAAAAGTATATTAATATAGTAGTACATTAATAGAAGCCAACGAATAAAGAAATAAAACGATATTCAAAAAACCCTTTGAAGAACAATAAACTATTAACTATAAAATTTGTTATGTGTGAACGTAGAGCTAAAATTGAACTTTATGTCGAACAGTTTTTTATATTTGTTTTCCAAAATAAATTCCAAACGAATTTTTTATTGTTAATTGAAAACCAAACACAGATATTAATTTATAATTTAATTAATTTTAAGTTCTATTGCACTTATCTGGAGTTGCTAACAAATGTTTTATTCTTCGTAAAGTAAGACATAACTATCTTATTTTTCTACTATAGCTTTGAGCTCATATCTTCGACTTATTGTGATCTTTTCAAACTTCAACAAAGCTTATTGGTTGGGAGAAGACCTTAATGCTTTGCCAGGTTCTATTGCTCTTCATGAACGTCAAAACGACAATTACTACATACCTCCAACACCTCTACGGTTTCAGATGTCCGAAGTTTTTGAAATGATTAGTTGGCCTGTCAAAAAAACTTTAATTGAGGTATTTTCGTTTATGTTGAGAGAATTTTCGTTCCTTACGCCCATATGTTTTTTCTCTGCTTATTACGGAGAGCATTTATTTTCTATATCTTAAAAAAATAATAATTCAAGTACCTTCTTTTAGTTTATTATGCTACAATGGGAATTGTATGGTATTCCACTATGTTCCTTTATCACACGGCTTTCTGGTTTCAATGTAGTATTTGTTAAATAAAATTTTATATCACTTCGATTGATGAATAAATTTATGAAATTTCTCGAACAGTAAAAGAAGGAATTCTAATGCCATGATTTTGATTAATATATTAGGAATTCATTTCTTACAATAAAGATGCTTGACAAATGCTAAAAAGAAGAAATAAATAAACTTTCAATAAAATCTGGTCTGATTTCTATTTTTAAGGCAGCATTTTTTCAGTAAATTTTTGTATCATTTTTAGTGACGTGAAGTAGGAATAAATTAATAGAATAATCGGAGAAATAATTCTAAGAATTCTATGGTCAAGATTTGTTTAAAAAAACTTCAAGTAAATATTAAACAGAAGAAAGAAATTAACTTTCAATATAATCTGATAATAGGACTGAAAAGTTCGCTACTAAACATACATGTGCAGATAATATCGGTTTATGTTAACATAATATAGTACATATATTGCTAGAATATTCTAATTACTTAATTAAAGGTTTACTTAAGATGTTCGAGAAATGAAATAAAGAACGTATTTCATTATGATCTAATTTGACTTAGGAACCTAATTTATAGCTTTGTAATTAGATAACATAAAAATGTATTATACAGCTTCTAACTAAGACATTAAAACACTCTATATATAAAAGTCAAATATTTTCTTTGAATTTAAGCTTTTGATATATTTCGAATTTCTTTTCGAAACATATCAATTTAATATGCTGCACATTTATTCGAAACTTTTTTATGTATGCAAAAATTTGTTTTGCATATAGAATGTTTAAAAAGTAATAAAATTAGTTTGGAAAATATTTTGGATTAGTAGATTTACAAATTTATTCGTGTGTGTGTGCTTTTAAATATAAAAAAACCTCTTTTTTACTTAATTTATACATTTACAGTGTAAGTACTGTAGCAATAAATTATTTATACAGCAATACATAGTAATTTAATTAAATAGAATCTGACTATTGTTTGCTATTTCCCTATATTATTGCGTGATTAATTTATTGTGGCTGCGGAAGTTTAGTGGTCATGATCGCAATCTCACGAACGGCGTAGTTTTCGTCCAGTCGGGGATTCGAGTCCTGATGCCAATGAAGACCCACCGCACTGCACAGGGCTGATGCACGTTAAATCTGTCGAGGCTCATGTACTTCCAAGGTGGTGTGGAAAGTTTCAGGTGGAGGTCCCAGGTCAGGTATCGTCTTCGTCACTTGACCTAGGTTCAAAATTATGAGGTCCGTCGCCAATAGCCCTTGTTTCGTTTTTAGATGTTTCATTCACAAATAGTCAATCAAAAAATCAACTCCTATGGCGCAACCCACAATTCACAAATTTCAGCTTCTAAGTGCGACCTTATTAAACAGTCAATCAATAAGTTGATGAGTTTATGATAAATTATAACTTTTATAAGGATACACTATTGAATAAAGTGTTAAAATTATGAAAGTAATATGAAGTTTTGTTAGGAAATAATTTCATACATCACATCTGTTTATGATAAAAGTTATCAGGATTAATATTTGTAAATAAATGAGAGGGTTAAATAGAATTACATTTAAAGTTTTTACCGTAAACTTTAAGTGCAATTAACATTATTCTGTCTATCGTATTGATTTGAAAAAATGCTTCTCATTTCATCCAGTTCTGCATTACAATGTGATAAAAATTGAAAATATTGATTGACTGCTTATGTACTTCGCACTTAGAAGCAACTCGAGAGTCTCATAATTTTTATGACACCTGATCTGGAACCCTTTCTCTCTCTCTTAATTTCCACAGCATGCCTTTGGGGAGATTAGAAGCCTGGACAAGTTTAACATGAAGCAACCCAGTCACATAGTAAATCTTTATTGGAATCGGGACTCGAATCTACGACTCAAAGGAATGAACGCTGTCCGAGAGCTCAAGAACAGGACACCTCTACTATCAGGGCTACGAATTTCAATATAGAAGGTAAGTGCAATTAAAAAAAAATTACTTAAAGTTTTCATGAAGCAAGTCCATTTTTATTATTGTTTCAGTGAAGAAAGGGGATTACTTCTTTTCATAAACAAGCCCCCTTTCTTGATAAAATTTCCATTCAACTATTAATTTTAATTTTTTTAAATATTTTATTACATTTTACGTTGTTTCCTTATTTCACAGTGAATCCATAAGTGTGGATTATGATGATACTCTTTTCAATACAAGGATTAAAATACTTCCAAAATTTAAAATGCTTGATATAAACACATACAGACAAGAGCTGGTTTAATTATTAATCAAAGATTATGCTTTTTTTATTCATGTTATAATTCCTAATTTTTAAGAATGTACGACAAGAAATTTACATAAAAGTATTTAAGAAAAATACATCCTTTGTAAAGTATATAAATTTTCTCATCAAATTTAATTTATTTTTCATTTTTAATTATCCCCTTATATTAGGTAATGTGTTTGTGAAATGCATTTTTACTCCTTGCAAATTAAATCATTTTTAAGGTTTCTTATACACTTTCTTTATAAATTCCAATTCCAGGTTAAAAATAATTCATTTTCCTTAATTTCTTACGCCAATAAGCTATTAGAAATTGAAACACAGATATAATGATGAATAATGGAACATTATTCAAGCATCCAAGGAAACAAACAATTTTGCAATTTAAATTAAATTTACACTATTTTCCGAAAGATATTTATTCATGAGAATTTCTTGCTTTCTATTGAAAAGTCATTAAACATATTAAAAATCTTTGATCGATTCTTTTTTTTTTTGAAAAATTTACCTTATAATTAAAATAATGCTATACGCCATCTATTCAATTTTTTTAAACTTTAACATTTAATATTCACACTTATATTTATTTTTTTTGTTTATAAGAAATAATTTGTACTATTCCTTACGGATTCTATTTCTTGTAATCTGCCTATGTTGGGAACACTTATACAAATACGCCAAATGTGAAGTAGGCAGAATTTTCTAATTTAGTGTAGTTCTAATGTCATTCTTAGACGCATTTGAAACGTGAGTTTGGTATTGACAAATCTACTGTTCTCTAAAGAAACTTATTAACCATTATCGTAGCAGATGTTAATCTGATTTAGCTTTTATTGGCATCACTTTACATTTATAATAATTATTTGATTATTTTACTAGATTTTTGTAAACTCTTACATCTTTACATGCATTTACATATTTTTTCTAAATTATTATTAGTTTGTTTTACTTCTCTTCTGACATTAGAATCTAATAGCTTTACTGGTATAGAAACTTAATTTAATTTTATTTATACTAAGTTATGATATTACACAAATAATAAGACATATTTTAACAATAAAATAAGAACATTTTGTTACTTATTTATCAATTTTTTATCAATTATATGAGGTAAATAATTAATGGAGAAAAGTTGTATGGAATTAATTTCAGCAATAATTCTTTTTTCATGAAAATTGAAACGGAGGACTTCTGGTATTCTACTTACCAAATTATGAATGACATATTATAATCTTTTTTTTATTTTTCATCAAACATGAAACATTGGCTTGTTTTTGTGTCAATTGTTAAATGAATTGAAAAAGAAGCTATGATGAAACATTATTCATAACACTAAGCAATAAAACAAATCAAAGTCAACTTTTTAAAACCTCACATAACATCATAAAAAATGGTAAAAACTGTTACTTAATAAAACCTTTATTGAAAACTTATACACATATTTTTTTACATATTTCTAATTTTAACTCAACTAACTATATTGTACATTGCTTAAAAAATGTGTGAATACTTTTGTTTCTCAAGATAGAGTCCATTTCGCTAATATCATAAAATTCATTTATACTTGTACCAATTTTTTTTCAAATGCTTAGGAAGCATGGAGAAAAACAACCAACAAGGAGCATTACATTTAGATGAAATGTTTTGTATTTAAAATGTGGTTAATTCCAAGAATCTTTTGGTAACAAAAGCTGTCTTACACAATAATAGAAAAAAAGGTTAATTAAAATGAAGAACAAAAAACTTGTAATTAAATTAGAAATCAGGAATAAGTTGTTCTTACAAATAATTATTTTTTTCTGGACTTTGATTATTTAACATTTAAAATTGGATTAAACTTCAAGTGTAGATAGCTTTTATCATATTAAGATCTCATTTAATTCTTTGTTTTTCATGTATGGAGAAAAAACTGAAAGATCAAATTTCTTTTCACTTTCATTGAACAAAAAAAAAATTCTTATCAAAATTGTTTAAATTACTTTTTGTCGATAAAAAAGGTAATTTTATGTGCTTTTTATTACATGAAAATCTAATCTTTTTTGAAAGCATTTGTACAAGTCTTCTTCTACTTCACATAAAAAAAATCCTGTTTTATTCCACACTTAATAAAAGTAGAAGCAATGAAAAATGATTTTCTGCTTCCAAAAACTTTATTTTATCAAAACTGAAAAATATTTTTGATGAGCAATAATAAAAAAAAATTCATCTAGCCTTTTCTTTTCTTTTTTTTTTTTTTGTAATCAGGCCTTTACTTGCAGGTGCAATTTCACGACACGCATTTAAATTTCTTCTCAAGGCATGCTTAGTAAAGGGGAAAAAAAGGAACAAGGTTTAAAGTTAATATTATTGGATCAAAAAGTTGATGCAAAGAAGCCGAAATGCCAGGAGCATAAAACGCACTTTTTATCTGCTTGAAACTCCTAACGCAGCAATGGCTTAATTAAAATGACGTAACTTTACTTTAAAAATAGAAACAATAATTTGATCAGAAGAATTTTTTTTTAATATCATGACACTTAAAAGGGAAAAAAGCGTATAGTAATTGATGGGGTTGTCGTTTTTAGCCTTCATTTTCCTTATTAAATAAACTTCATTTTTTAAAAGTTTAATATCAAGCACATTTAATATATTAGTGAGAAGATATGTTGCAATTAATATGGTAGTCTGCTTTAAACTGCAATTACCATTAATTTAATTTGTCTATTAGTGCCTAGAATGTTCGCTTGAGATAATGTGGATAAGTATTGCTGAACCCCGAGGTACGTGATACGGATTAAAATGAAATTTTTAAAAGAAAGAGTTTTAGAAATTGTTGGAAAGGCTGAACGCAAATTTCATATTAAGATATGGTAAATGTTTTTACTGACATATTTTTTTATATATATATTGTAGTTTAAAACTAGATTAGTTCGTTTTATTTTGTTAAATTATTCTTTAGAATATTTAAGGCATTCGTTCACTTAAAAAAATTGAAAAAGGAATATCACGTTTCAAATTTAAAAAAAAGAAGTGAAATTCAAATAGATATAAAATACATTCTTTTTACTTTGCATTTCCAGTAGTTTAGATTATGTCACAGTTATTTTTATTTTTGTGAAAGCTATTCTTCGGAAATAATATATATTTATTTTTATTAACATAAATATATTTTTTGATTTTCTGGAAGAACATAATAGTTGCATTTTTAATTTCGTCTTTCGTAAGTGTTTATATGAAATGAATGTTATATCAAATTAGTTTACAAGCATGTGTAGAGTTTTATGCATATTGAATCCAAGTTAGTTATGTTTATTAAATAAATCTCATTTTAAACAATTACATCAATTCGGAGTCTATATGATTGAAAAATTAAGTAATGACAAATACTTATAAAATCAATTTGTAAAAGTTAATAAATAAAAAAGAAAGAGTTTGTTAATACATTTATTAAAAACTGTTCTAGATTAATTGTAGAATTTAATTAATTTTAAAAAATTTAGTTTTTATGGCACATAATTTATTACTACCTAGCGCTTAAATACTAATGATTTGCATATCGTAGCATGATGTACCTTTCATGTAAGTTTGATATTTGCTACGTGCAGCCATCATAGTACAGCAATTTAAACGGTCTCAGTAATGTATATTACATATTTCCATCGTGTATCATAGTACCTGTAAAATTCCTAAAAACACTTTTTTTTTTCAGATGTGTTGATATCTATGTAAATATGGGACTGTACAGAAATGTTGTTGAGTAGAAATAAAAAGCGATATATTTGTGTCGTTCGAAAATACTTTTTGTCGATGTCTTCCAGAAGCTTATAGATTTTCATACTGTATATTCTGCCTACGCATACATTCATATTCATATATTTAAGAAATCTGGTTGGATGTCATATTTTGTCCACTTAAACTACTTTATTGCTACTGGGTAAAATAATAAAATTTAACAAGGCTAAATTTTACTTAAAAAGTTAATTTGCATGTATAATAGAAGTAAAACTTTAATTTTCTAATGCTTTTACAGACCAAAGATGCAATGATAAAATATAAGCACGGTTTAAGCTTTCCGATTTTTAAATGCTGAATATGAGATGAATTAATGCCTTGAATATTTACACTATAAATTCTATACTGGATGCTTTTCGTCCATTAACACTAAATTTACATTTCAGTTAATTATATTTTCTTATTTATACTTCGCTCATTAAAATAGGCCTCCTTTCATTTGTTCTATTTTTTTACATTTGCATTTCAATTTAGATTTTCCTATATTATTACATTAATATATTTTATTTGCCTTTTCCTTTTTTACATTATTTATATTTTCAATACATAGTTACTAATATATTACAGTTCTTATCCTGTAATATTATACTCCTGAAACAGAATGGTTTCAATTGCAAATTTCATTTCGTAATGATCTATTATTTAATATAATCAAGTATCTGAATCTGATTTTGTATTTTATCGCAATGGTTATTTCTTTGTAATATTAAAAGTGCTTCTCAATTACACTTTAATAATAAGCATGACAAAAATGGATTTAAGATACAGCGATGGGATACAATATAAATTAAATGAAAAGAATACTACAAGAACATTTCTTCTTCTAAATAAATTAACAAAATAAGCAGCTGCCAATAATAACCATTTAAATTAAGAAGCTTTGAATTATTTATTTACTTTGAAGAAAAATATTTTATTTTTAAATTTGCATGCATTTATTCAACTCGAGAGAAAGGCATAGCTATTATTTTTATGGATATGCAAATATTTGTACCATTTGTAGTTCATACCAATTAACTCATCGACTAATCTGTTTTTTGCAAATGTATTGAATTTTTACTGAGGGAATAAATAATGCTTGAACATGTTTGTTAATAAATGCATGACTGCGAAAATTCATGATTTAGGTCATACCAATCGTCAATACGTCACAACCTGTTCCCAAACTGATTTTGTTTTCTTCAGTATTGTCACGAGAAAGCTACAAAATGTACTTCATGACTTCGAACCACTGTTAAGTGCTTATGATACACACGAGGAATTTAATTCTCTTCTACTTAATCTGTAATAACTTCGGTTAATCTTGTAAATGTTTGTTAGAACAATACGGAAACCTTCAGAAAGAATCATGATGCTGAAGTCTCTTTATCAGTAGTATAAATTTGACATTTCTACAAGAGTCATATTTCATATTAAAAATATGTATCAGACGGGCACTTTCTCCCATCTTAAATCATTTAAGAGCTGTAAAATATTTTTTTCATCAAAACTTTCATACTTTTACAGCAACTCAGACACTGCTGATCTGTTATTGATCCTGAACTGAAGGAATGGGTGCCACCAAGTGCTATATCAAAGTAGAATGGAAATGCTTTTAGGTGGGTTTGTAATGTGTGAGATGCTTCAGTATGCCTCGAAGAAGAATATGAGCGTAATTCGCGCACATTTTTGGGATCGAATGAGTTAGAATTGTTAAAGAAAGATAATGTTGATTATCCATCTGACAAATCGGTGATCATGTCGACGGTAACCAAGTAACAGTAATACATATTTGTAATCGATCAATGCTGGATGGAGCTTATGAGCAAAAACGTAAAGCAGTCTCTGTCTATAAGACGTCCATTGATGCCATTTATTGTTGTAAGACCACAGGTGTTCGCATCTGCAACTAGGCATTGAATAGAAGACATGCACAATTGCATGGCACTTAAATGTTTCTGCAGAGAATTTATGCTTGTTTCTGCAACACCACAGAGTCAGGATGCACCATGGAAATAAGTTGCTTAACTGTTGGCTTTTGAGTCACAATATTTGGTGGCAGTTGCTTTGTATGATATTGTATTCCAATAACAAAGGTAAAGAATGCAATGCTCAAGACATATTTACCCATTATCGCGGATTGCTTTCTGGACCTGCCTGATTTCCCGATCTGTCACCTATGGTTCAGGGGTGATAAAAAAAAAGGTAGGGGGACTCGTATCGTATACACCAACCATTGCTAAACCAGATCAATACTAGTAAAATCTGAAGCTAACATTAGGTGCCATATTCCTTAAGACATTCAAAGTCTGTTTTATTCAATGCTGAGGCATATGACATTGATTATTTTTAGCAGCAGCAGTAGCACTCGATACCAATTTCATCGTCTTCATCCCCTCGCAAAAAGTTATGTTTTCAATCATTTTCGTTTTATCTCTTTAATAAATTTGCTGTAATATCGAAACTCCTTATTGTTTGTGCATTTTAGTGGTTATTACTCACACACGCAAGTACATCACACACACATATATATGCGGAGTGAAATGACTTGTTATATAAAATTAGGATTTCCTTACAACTATGCATCTGATTGATTTAAGAAAAGAATTGTTAAATTTAAAACAGCCAGAAACATAAATGCAATATAATACAGAATCAAAATTCTATGTGTTACTCTGCGAAGCTAATTCATACAAAAGAATCTGCGGGAATACCTATAAATAAGCAAATCATGATGAATTTTTCAATATTTAAAACGAGAGAGATAACTAATTTGATACCATACACGTAAAGTAATCAAAATTGTATTTTTAATTAAGTTAAGAATTAAATTGAAACGATCCTTTTTTTTCATGAGTCATTTTCGAAGAAAAGAAAAAATTTGAAAATTGAATATGTTAAGAAACTATTATAATGCTACAGTTCATAAAAACAATGAAATTAAAAAAAAAAAGTATGCTTTCAAATAAAGCTTTATGAATAAAAAAATTATTATGTACATCACATACTGCATAATTTTTTTTTTATTTCTTGTGTGTTAAAAATAATCTTTACCGGTTTTTCCTGGTGATATGAATGTTCAAATTTCCTAATCATTGCTTAGGGTTTCTTCGTTTTCTCAGTAATTATTGTTTGAAATGAAATAAATACAAGAGCTTTGATATTATATAACTCCAACCTTATGCTTGGTTTCCCTCAAAAATTCGGTGATTTTTTGTAGTTTTGTGGTCCTTTAACATACCTGTACTTCTGACAACTCTTAAATAGTCTAACAGCCCTTTAATTCTAGTGTAACAGTCAAAGAAAAGGGCGCCAACTTGGGCATTTACTATACCTGTGTTTATACTGTGAGTCGATGTAAAGAAAAACTTTTTTTTAAAGTTCGTGCAATCAAAAATAAATAAACAAATAAAACTTATTGTTTTTATCACTATATCTGTTTATTGACGCAGTAATTATTTGGCACATGTCGAGTTCATGTTAAACTAATATTTAATCACAAAAATAAACTTTATGGGGTTAAAAAGTTGATTCTCACATTTCTTCAATTCTTTGTCTAATTACTTTATAGAGCTTCATCACAATCATACTTTGTAAAATGTGATGGTTTATCTTCAATTACATATCGTTTTTCCAAGAACAATAACCAAAAATACAATGGAAAGTAATAAATATTTCTTCCTTAAATAAATTCATTTTGAAGTCCCAATTTGAGAAAAACGAAAGTAAATTTCTGTCTGGAGAGAAAGAAAACAACTAAATTTGATGGGAGGAGAATAGATTGCAAAGTTGCAAATAAAATTTAACTAATGCCTGAATTGAAATCTAAACTGAGGTAAGACATATCCTTAATGAATCTTAAATATCAAGTTATTATATAAAATAAAAAAAAGAAAAAGTGCACCCATATCTTTCTATCATTTTATGAATTCAGTTGACCCGAACTGTATTTAAATTTTTCTGATAGTTTCTCTCTAGATCTCCTTTCCGACTTCCTCTGAAAGTAATCTTATACACAAATATTAGAAAATTCAAAATCCATTTCTTAATCCTTTTACATAAACCATCTTCAGAGAATGAACGCTGGTTCTTTGAAAGAAATAAAATCGATAGAACAGAATAAACTCATACTAAACGACATAGTATAAAAATAAGAGACCCATAACTTTAACTACAAATTTCTTCATTATATAATTCATATTAAAATTACATGTGAAATGCATCATCCTCTACTTTCACACGCTACCTTTGATCAACAGGTAAAATCGATGCCAGAATTCCGATAAGAGCTCAAAAAATCGACATTTCCTTATCGTATACAGCACGAGAACTTAATAATACGTCTGAGTAAAATGGCATTCACTTTAATCAGGTAATTTTCATCGATTATTTCTGTGTGACTAATGTTTACTTAGGGGTTCGCAACGCAAATACATTTGAAGACCACATCCGTAAGTACAACTTTAGGAGTGTATAACTATTGATCGTTTTCCGAAAAACAAGCAATTTAGGAATCGCATTTGTGGAATGATTATTTGAAGACCGTATGCTCAGACCTTTGTATTTACTTCTTTCCTAATACACCTATTGCGTGCCACTGAATTGGCCTTAACAATTTTGTCAGCAATGTAAACAGAGAGTTACATTTAGTATAATCACACGCGATGGATTCTTCGATTTTCTTTTTTCGGTGTGTTAACGGTAGATTTGGAAGTAAGAAACAAAACCTAATTTAATTTCCATCATATGTTAAAAAAATGGATAAAAAAATTGTTCCGACCATTGAAGTTTTTCGCATGCTTAAAGCTTTTTATTTCATGAACTTAATGACAAAAGTCTTTGTTTCGCGAATGTGAGCAAAGCTTTTATGCCATGATGATATAGAGAAATACAAATTGACTCATGTTATTCCGAAATCCAGATTTGTACTTTGTTTCATGTAGTACAAAAACTTCATATTATTTTTTTTTATGTAAAATGAATAATTTTTTTTCTTTTGTATGAAACAATTAATGTTTTGTTATTTCTATTAATGTATTAAAAATTATTTACGAACAAAACTCATTATAAAAATAGAATTGAGCTATCATTTTTTCAATAATTACATTTTTCACATGATATTTAGTTGGTTCAGAAGTATAATTTAGTTTTATAGGTTTAGATGTACGACGAAGAACAATACAGGATATTTTAACGCACTAAAATACATTCTTAAATATGAAAGGCTTACTGTACTTTTTTTAAAAAAAATTATTAATACATAAGAAAACTTTTAATTTATTCAAACGGATACATATTTAATTTAAATCAATACATCATTTCTAAAAGGGATGTCAGATGCAAATCTATTCTTCAAGTAATCAATTTAAAGATACAAATGATTCTTTTGCTTCCCCATTTATGATTTTTTTTAAAAATTATTTTGCTTAAAATATATGTAATTTTTTTTATAATTTTAACACATAATTTCATATATTTTAATTATAATTGATTATTTTTACATTTTTTGTAAAGATTTTGTATCTTTAATTTATATTTTTTCTGTAAAATACTTGTAAGATTATTAAACTGCTGTTTGTAGAAAATGCAACACCATGAAGGAATCATCAGAATCAAATGAAATTCGCAGCAAATGTCAATTATAGGATATTATGCAAATTAATAAAGTTTCAGAGCCATCGCGCGTGCGCGGCGCGCGCAGCGCCCTCTGAATTGATGCTGAAAGCGTATAAATAAAGTGCTGTAGCGGGACGTTGAAAAAAGTCTATGATTATTTGTTAGTGGCAAACGTTTAGTGAGACCTGAGTATGCCTCCAAGACGGAAGAATAAGAAATTCAAGCAACTTACGGAGTTTGAACGAGGGAGGATAATCGGCCTTCGAGAAGGAGGATTTTCCTATCGCGCAATAGCAGCTCGTATGCAGCGGAACAGTTCCACAGTGATGCGAGTTTGGAAGCAGTGGACCGACGAGCACCGAACAACTCGAAAAACAGGCACTGGACGACAGAAGGTGACGTCAGAGCGCGATGATCGACACCTGCTCCGCATGGCGGTGAATGATCGCACAGCTTCCTCCAGGCAGCTGGCAGCACGTTGGTCTACTGCTACAGGTGTACAATTGTCGGCTTCGTCAATTCGTCGTCGTCTGCTGCGCCGTGGATTGCATGCAAGGGTGCCTTTATACAGGATTCCCCTCACGGCGAATCATCGACGGCTGCGTCGGCAGTGGGCTCTTGAGCACAGAGACAGGCGAGCTGATTGGCACCAAGTTGTCTTTTCAGATGAATCACGCTTCAATTTGTGGACCCATGATGGCCGTGTTCGTGTTAGACGTTATGCCGGTCAACGCGCGCTTCCTGAGTGTATTATTGAACAACATAGTGGTCGAACACCCGGAGTTATGGTCTGGGGTGCGATTTCGTATCATGGACGATCCAATTTGATACGAATTGAGGGTAATCTCAATAGCAACAGGTACGTCCGTGAAGTGCTACAGCCCGAAGTCGTTCCTTTCCTTCAAGGCATCCCTGGAGCTATCTTTCAGCAGGATAATACACGCCCACATGTTGCGCGGACTGTTCGAGACTTCTGTTCAGCACAACGCATGCAACTTCTTCCTTGGCCTGCTTATTCACCGGATATGTCGCCTATTGAGCACGTGTGGGATATGGTTGGTCGGCGTCTCGCTCGTGATCCGCGTCCTGCAGTTTCCAAAGACGAACTTTGGTTGCGCATACAAGCGATATGGAATTCTCTTCCTCAAGCAGATATTCAACATCTGTTTGACTCCATGCCACGTCGTATAGCAGCACTTATTGCAGCGCATGGTGGCTGCACCAAATACTGATTTCGGACGCTTAATTTGTTTCTTTTGTTTTGAAAATTTCATCATTTATTTGTATCAGTACAAGTCGTTTCTGCATTAAATTTCATTTGATTTTGATGATTCTTTCATGGTGTTGCATTTTCTACAAACAGCAGTATATTTATAGCATTCCACTAAATTCATTTCAAAGCTTCTTAGATTTTTTTCAACTTTCTTCACCCATTAATAAATTATCATGGATATTTACTAAGTCATAAAGTAGTTACAATCTGAATGTTTGCATTAGTATATTATGAATATGAGTGTGCATACATAGGTACCTGCGCATATGCATGTATATATCGTTGTATAACTACGCAATGATAAATCTTTGCATACATACTAAATCTTTGTTTGTCTATAAAGTAAACAGGCTTACTTAAAAGAGGATATTTAATTATAACTTATGTCAAAATCTATTGTGTCTTCCTCCTTCAATGTACACTTGTGTTCAAAGGATAAGCATAATCTTGCTACAGAATGAAAACATTTTGCCAGTGCTATGGGAGCTCTTTCACTAGCAATAAAAACTTTTACAAAGAGACTGTGACTTAAATGAGAGAAAGAATTTGAAAGATAATGATCCATCCAGATAAGAAGCATAATCCATCATGCAGAAAATGCTCTTCTGCACTTATTGCTCTCCTTGAAGCCGTTTTTCATTACAAAATGAAATTCAACACTGTAATATCCCCCATATCACCTATATTTAGCACTTTGTGACTTTTTCGTTTTCCCAAAATAAAATATGTTTTGAAATAACCCTTTTAGATTCTTTGGAGGCTGTTAAGGAAACATATTTTACGCCTATTGAAATAGTTACTAGGAAATAATTATCAACTTATGTTTGACAAGTGAAAAATAGGAATGAGTATACATTGAAGAAGACAGTCAAGAGTTATTATTATCAAGAGCAAATTATAAACCAGTATTTTTTCAGAGTGAGTTCCTCTATTTTATAATCAGACCTTGCATGTATCTTTTTACATACGTGGATATTTATGAACCTTTATTGTTAATTATGTAAGTGTATGGGATGTGCCACCACAATGGTGAATACTCATATAAGGCCAAAAACCAAGGCGCTTTAGCTACCAAAAATCACCACAATTATTTCAATGAAGATAAATTATTGTATTATTGTTGTAAAGAATATCTAATCGAAATTTTATAGGAAAATGGAGTTATATAGAAGATCAAAAGAAATATATACAGAAAATTAAAAATTTTAGTGCTTACTTCAATAAACTTATTTTTTAGTTTATTTATCTCTAACGATGTGTTATATCGTTCTGTCAAAATATGAAGATCAGTGTACGTTGTTTCAAAGTTCGTTAAAATGTTTTTCCCTCAAAATTTCAAAAGAAAATAAGTAATTTAAAAATAGTTTTCGTGTTTCAAAATACGTATATTCATTTTTTTTAAATTAATGATAAAAAATAGTAATCATATGATACTTCAATCCCGTTTTCAATACATTATTTCGTCTTGTTATGAAAAACAATTATTAAAAAAAAAAAGATATAGAAGAACCATGTTATTGCAGTTAAATATCCACAATAGCGCTACATTCTCTTCCATGTTTCATTTTCAATTGTCTGTGATTTTTAATAATTAATTATGTTTTATTAGTTATAATACACATTAGTTATAATACATACGTGTAATTATGTAAATACTAAAGAGACATTTGGGCGTTAAACCGCTATAAAAATAATTAACAGTTGCACTAATGTTATTTACATTCTACAAGTATATTCGTTTTGGATAAGAAATTTATATTTTATATGTAAGCTATTATTTAATAGAAACCATTTAATATTACATTTTTAACATTTTCACACACACAGGGATAAGTCTCGAAAAGCTTAATAACTTAAAATTTAAGATGACATACATTTTAATGATGTAGGCGACAAGAATGTCAGTAGAAACTAGTTTAGCATTTTTAAACTAAATTAAGTGATATTGTAATAAGTATGTTCACTAAAATGTATTTAAAATTTATCAGTAAAAATAATTCTGGATAAAAAGAAGAAAGATACATATTTTTATTTTGATCAATGTAGTACAAATTTTAAATACTGTTCATGTGGTGTTAGTGTTGGAAATATGAAACCAATATGAAGCAAAGTATTTAAATTATGTAATAATTTGATTACGTAGTAAATATGCTGATTTCTCCCAATAATTTGGGTTTATTAAGAGAAATAAACTATATTTTCTACCTTATATCTAATATAGCTTATTAATCAGTAGAAATAGAGTTTGAACAGTTGGAATTATTTGAATTGTGATACTTTTCGGAACAAAAAACTTACTATAAATTCGTATGGCGAATCATACAAAAAAAATTTATGAAACCTAGTAAACTAACCCTTTCATTTATAATATAAAAACAGATGAAATTAAAAAAATTCCATTAACCAGATTGAATAAAATTATTCTAATAATAATCACTATTTTTAGAAATGATAAAACAAAAATTCAATTAAAAAAAGATGTGTTCACAGACTAAAATCTTCTGATATTCATAAACAAAGAATAAGAATCAGTAATTTCCCCCAAATCCTTGTAGAGGACATAGATAACAAAATATATTTTCCTCTCAAAATAACTTTCATGATCCTCTCAATTTGAAAATAACCTACATGCCAGTCTTCTTAGGAGTATTGTACTATTTTTATTAGAATATTGAACTGGAGTAAGGTGACATTCTGATATCGTATACATATTCTGTTTTTAAAACTGCTTTTTGCCGATAAGATGTATTACAATTTTAAATATATTTTTATAAAATTCTGCGTCTTATGGTACCAAAAATGTGGTATATGAAACATAAAATATCTCAGCAAGATCTAGTTATTTTAAAGCCTATTTATGTTTATTTTTTTTGGTTTTATGGTTCAAACGTTGAAACTAAATTATACAAAATATGCATCATTTTAAATAAGGGATTCACTAAGATTCATTTATGCATTTAATAAAAGAACCCAAGCAAAGAACTAGCAATTAAAAATTTAAAGCAAGGTGCTTAAAGCGTTTATGAAGAAAATACTTTTAGCTTTAGTTTAATTTCTCATGTATTTTAATGTCCATAGAATGAGGATTAAATGTGTCGCATTTTTTCCAACTCTAGACATCGCTGTTATTCTTAAGAAAGTTTAAAACTGCATATACGAACAAAGTGTGAAATGTAGGCTTACATTATATCTCTTATAATGGATCGTCGGGATGAAATTCATGTTAATACCTCTGAAACAAAGCCTAGTTATTTCCTTTTGTCTCGGTGACAAATAAAAATGTGTTTTGCTTCCGTCGCATGTTCTTTTCTAACCCTCTTAGAATAAACATCTACAAAATCTCTCGAAATAGAAACTGCTTTGATTTAAAGCATGAAAAATACTCTGTTTAGGCAAGCCCCTCTCTTGTTCTGTAGTCTGTGAGATCGGAGTGTTTTATTGCTCGCTTATCCCAAAGTGCATTATCCTTTGGAGGGGGAGATAGAAAGAGATGGATAGGCTACAGAGGATCGAAGAAAACGTTTTCGAAGTGAGATGGTTAAAAGTAAACACTTGGAGGGGAGAAAAATAAATAAAAAAAATGTTCTATTTGGCTCTCAAAGTTTACAGGATAGGCGTTCAATCAGTGATCATTTTATGGGAACTGTTTTTAGGGTTGTTGTTAAGCCTTCGAAGAAAGTCGCAAAATTTCCTGGCTTTCAATACATAAAACTTGTAAAAAGACGCCAAAATAAATGAAACTCCGAACTACACAGCGGAAAAAAATAATTTTTATTTATAAACTTATAATAAAATTTAGGTATAGATTCTACATAGATTCTAATCCACTAATAATATCTTTCATTTATTATGAAACGTTTATTGCTAGAAATTTATAAGCTAAAACAATGCCAACATTAAGCAATAAATTGAATCAAAACAAACGATTCTTCAATAAGAAATCAAATTAGTATTCAGATATTTAAATAAAAGGGTATGATAAAATATTACAGAACATAATAAAATAAGAAAGTTATCGAAAAAATTCTGTTCAGATATTAAAACAAAAGCAAACAATAAATTACACAATTAAAAATACAGTAAGCAAATTATAAATTTTTGTTGCTTTAAAATAAAAAGTATACTATACGAATTGAACTATATATGTTAGTAGTAACAGTCATGTCGAAAAAAGATTCTTTTTTTAGTGCCAAGGATAATATTTGATGAAGTAAATGAGTAAAAATCTACCTTTCATCAAATTCTAGGTTGAACATTCATATTTATCATTTGATTTAAATTTTACTTTTCATACTATTGGCAATTCAAAATATCTTAGAAATATATACTAATTTTTTATCTCATAAAAATAAAACTAATATTAGCGTAGGAAAGAGATGAAAAACCCATGAAATTTTTCCGAACATTGAAATAAATAGTATAAAATAGTGGTCACAAACCTTCATAAGCTTCATAGATAGCTCAATTGATAATATCTCTAATGTTATTCTTTTTAATAAGACATATACATTGTGATTTCACTTAAATTTAATTTAACTTCCTAATTTATCCTATACTTTATCACAATAAGCAGTTATCTTTATTTCCTGGTACCATTTTAGCTTTTAATTTATGAAATCACGCTGTATTGAAACATGCTCAGTAGACATTCACCCGCTTCAAAGCAGAAAGAATAATCCCAAACTAGGCTCTTCATCTCCTGTTACAATACCTAATAAACTCCTCTATCCAATACCGAGTGATCTGGAAAACTATTTGCATATAAGTTCCAATCGGAAAATTGGCTCTCTTCCACTATAGCCAAGATTGCTAAATGATGGAGATAAGTCCTCCATTATTTCGATGCAACACTTTCTCTCTCTCATTCAACATGAAATAAACGAACTTTACTCGGAGAATCAAATTTCATTTTCCACTCTCGATGAATTTGTATCGTCCTTTTTGTATGACACGTATGCATTTATTAAATAACTATATAGATTCTACTTCGTAGATGTATATCTATAATAAATATCATTTATCTTCATATACTGTCTATTTGATTATCTTCAACTGTGAATTTGTATTAAAACAATTACTAACTTAGGGATATTTTCATGTATACCATGAAAATATTCAATTGGTCTTTTACCTAAATCAGCCCGGAATTGTACTCTGATTCCCGGAAGTTTCAATAAATTTTCAAAAAAAGGGAGGGGAAGTACAAACAATAAGCAAGGTTTTGGGTCTAATTCAATAAATCTGGATTTTAAGTATTTGAAATCCTTTTTTTCGAACTTTATTATTATTTTTCTTTTCACTTACATTTGGAATACTCATCCAAATGGTACCTGACTAGGAAGACACTAATTGTTTGATCAATTCATAAGTTCTGTGGAATGTACGTATTAAAATTGTTTCTACACTTTTAATTACATTGTGTTTCATATTAGGACCATAGTAGCCGAGTGGATATTGTCATGTGCTCATAAGCTGCGTTACTTTCTTCGAGTACTGATGCTACTAAAGGCCCGTCGTACAGTGCAGCTGAGGCACGTTAAGACTGTCAAGACTCAATGTACTCACATTAGGATGATGTGGAATTTCGGAGAGTAAGGTTCCAACTCAATCCTCTTTGATCGACGTTCAATATTATGAAGCCCCCTCTTCAACTGCCCTCGTCTGTCTTTTAAGCGCGATGTTAATAATCTATCGAATCTTTTATATTAATTAAAAAATACAAAGCATTGTTTTTTAACCCTCTCTATTTCTCTCTCTAACTCACACATAAAATATGGGTTTCTTTAAATCGAATTTAAACCTAAGCAAAGTTGATATTTATCAAGCGTTTGAATGCCCTTAAATAAAACATTCAATAAAAACTTTGAGATCTTGGCTACTTATTTGGAAAGAGTATCTGTTCCATCAAATAAAACAAAATAAGGGTATGACAATTGATATTCGAGGAGTAGGAGGCCTGTTGCAATGTTTGAAAAGATATGGAAGACGCTTTCTCAATACTGAGCTTATCTTGTTCCCCATCTCCCCATCTAGAATATTTCATTAATTTACTGCAACAGAAAAAAAGAAAAATGACATTTAGAATACAAGAATTCCTTACAATGTCATTTTTGTTTCATTACTTTGTTTTTATTCGTAATATTATTGAACAGCTAAAAGTAAGTATTTTGAGTAAGAAATATAATTTTCTTATTTCATTGAAAACACTTTTTTGTTCATACAGTTAAACATTCCTTAAGTTCCTTTTTATTTTTTGTAATAGCTACTTAATCAGAATTGAGTCTTTTGCTGTGTTAAATGTATATTTTTGTAACGTACAATATGTAAAATAATTTCTTTCTTTCTCTTAAAATAAAATTTTTATATAAATACGAGGATCAGTCAAAAAGTTAGTTGCACCCCTTAAAAACAGGTTTGAAATTTTACAATAACTTTATCTGTATCTTAAAGTTCCATTCAAAATCTAATTTTCGACATAATTCCCTCCGTCACTTAAGCATTTGTTGAGACGAGGTATAATTTTTTCTATAGCTTCTGCAAAGAAATTCCATTTAATGTCAAGAATGTATTCAAGAATGGAATACAGTGGGGATAAATAAAGTAATAATAACGAATGAAATTTTTATTTTTATATTTAAGTACAATTATAAATTAAGCTGAAAATTCATAAATCTAAATGAAAAAAAAAGTTTCTTTTATTTAAACAAAATAGCAATGATTTAAGTAAAAACCTATATTTCAAGGTACAGTGAAAAACTTCTTAAATACCCTTTTTGGTATTAATTGCGTGTAAATTTTGCAATTACTGTGCACTATGAACATCCATTTTCTGTTGCTTTTACAAAACTTTTACAACATTAATATCTGTTAGATAGGACAGCGAATGTCGGTTTCTGGTTGAGGTCCATTCTTTCTTGGTTCAATTTTTAGAGAAGTGATTGTAATTTCTCGGAGAAACTCAGTTTTTCATGAGTTGCTTAATTTTAAAGTCAATGAATGATAACAGCCATACTTAATGTAATTACAAATAAATCCAACCTTCAACTTTTATTGGAAGCGTTGCATTTTAGCCGTTTAACATTCTGTTTAGCATTTTACCCATTCCAGTATTAAATTTATGTATTAAATTTTACTTCATTCCATTTTTGTCTTATTTTTAGTAAATATGTCTTATTTTTAAGGTAATATATTAGTAGACTACATTGGGGAAGATGAGTGGAATAATTCGAAAAAAATATTATTATAGAATTGCCATTCCAATAGCTTAAAAATACCAATCATTTTCTTAAGTAAACAATCAAATAATTGAAGAAAATCAACAATATAAAGTTATTAACTACAATAACAAATTAAAAAAGAAAAAAAATCAGAAATATAAAAAATTAAAGTGATAATAATTAAGATATAACTCACTACAAAAATGAAACAAATAAAAGAAGTGTCATGGCGTCAAATACAGCATTTTGCAGTTAAAACAAATAATTATTTTAAAAGCGGTACTACCATTTATATACCAAAGGTAAATATATATAATATATATATATATATATATATATATATATATATATAT
>BMAW01059612.1:16414-26980 GCA_019974015.1 Nephila pilipes | reverse complement strand
TGTTTAAAGTTTAATGTAAAAATGTAATGTTTAAAGTTTAATGTAAATGTTTAAAATAAATAAATGTTTTACTTTCAAATGAGAGAATGGGAAAAATTAGGAAGAGAAATTATTATTTTGAGAAACTAATATTAATTAAAGTTAAATCGTTTCAAACACACATTTAATTACATATATATATATATATATATATATATATATATATATATATATATATATATATATAAGTGCAAATTTTTGTAGTAGAGTGATTACGATAAGGGTTCTGTGCTACCGCTTTCTCCCTCTTTTCTTAAAGTGGATTGTGGAAGTCACGTGGTCAGTTGCTCTCCTCGGCTTCGTATTTTGCAGGCGGATGCATTTAGTAAAGAAATGGCATTTGCTGAGCTGAGAATGAATATCAAATTTTGAGTTCAATTGGAAAAGAGTGCCACGGAAAAATATCAAATCATATATATGGTATTGATACATTACCGCAAATGCAAGCTTTTGAGTGGCATCGACGCTTCAGAGAAGGCCAAGTAAATGTCGAAGACCAACGAACGCTCTGGACTTCCACAGAATTCCCGCACCATTGAAAACATAGAAAAATGTTCTGCAGCGGTTTGTAAGGACTTGCTTCAAAAAATAGAACAATTAGCAAAATCATTTGGGATATCCGTGGCCATATGTCAACGGATATTGACTAAGGAACTTAACTTACATAAGATGTGTCAACATATCGTTCCCCGCATGGTAAACGAAGACCAAAAGGCAATTCGAATGGAAATGACGAGATATTTAATATCGTCTGTCGACAAAAATCCTTCTCTAGTTGGCAGAATTGTTACTGGATATGAGAAATGGTGTTTTATTATACGACCTGTAATCTAAGAGAGCATCGGCAACGCGAAAATCACCACATTCTCAACGCAAGTAAAAATTCCGCCAAGATTACACTAAGGGAAAATCATGGTAGAGGTGTTCTTTGATATCTTCGGCATTGTGCATCTGGAATTTATTACTGACTGACGCACTGTGAACAAATAAAAAAATTATTTTGTGGACATCCTGCATCTTTTGTGTGAGTGTATCCGAAAGAAGAGACCAAAATTGTCTGCTGAGTAGTCATGGGTGCTTCTGCATAACAACACTCCTGCATACCAATCCCTCCGGTCACTGACTTTCTTGAGAAAACACCTTTATTGCCACATCCTTCTTACTATCCTGATCCTGGCTCCAGTGACTTCAGCCTATTTTTTGAACAGGCACACCACTTGCAGAGTCGTCGATTTCAATCTGCAAATGAAGTTAAAAGTGCATCGCATGCTTAATTAAAGGACATGGCTAAAAATGGATTTCAAAAATGTTTCGATTACCTTTACAAGTGATGGCAAAAATGTGTTGTTGCTCAAGGGTCTTATTTCGAAGGCCGATGTGTTTCAGCAATTTAATTGGTAATATTTTTTAAATTACTATTTATGGTACTACTACTTTTTAAGTCCGGGAACTTTTGAATCCTACTTCATGCATCAGATTCATTTAAATATTCTAAGTTTTCCCCTTCAACACAATGTATTTATCTCCATTTGTAAACATAACGTAAACTACATGTAGAATTTAAAAGTTATATTAACCTAAAAATAATTTTAATTCAGTAAAATATTCTTTATTCTGTCATACCAATCGAATTGAGTGCAATTTCAAAATTTATACATAAATTCAATCCCATCGCACAACCGGCATAGAGTTATTCACCTTTATTTTTTCTACAGTCTGTGTCACTTCACAAGAGTAGATATAATTACAGTAATAATAATAATGACTAATGGAGAACTCACCAAATCTCCTCCCTCCTTTAGATTTTGAGAGATAAAATCAAAATGATTATAGATGCAAATGTTCAAAATTAGAAAATTTAGACTTTAACTTATATGCTTACAATCATGGTATAAACTGTTCTTGGATATATAGGGCTTCAATATATTATAATAACTCTAGAAACAAATTCATTTATTTTCTCTGATATCTGGTAAAGTGGATGAACTTTTTTTATCACTTTATTATTGAAATTCAATATTATAATTATTGTGTAAATACCCTTATTTCTAAAAATTTTTTGGAGCTTATTAGCTTAAAAACTCCTCTTTTTAAAATAATAGTAAAATGACTTATAAAGTTTATAAAAGGAAAAAGGAAAAATAAATAAGACTCTCAGAAAAAAGAAATGTTATAAAATCTATAAATGAAATTAATTATTTTTCAGTTTAGTTATATTAGTCCTAAAATTAGTTATCTTGTGTTACACAAATACGTTAGTAATGTTACGAATACTGCGAAACTAATCTAAATGTGTGACATCCGCCCGACCCGGGCGTCATCTTGTGCCATCACTAGATTCAATTATTAAACACTACGACACAAATAATTACAGAATCACCAAAACAATCTTTAAACAATTTATTAACATATATTTACTATGACAACAACTGCCTATGCTCTCCCGGGTAAGCTTTCTAATACCTTAGTTCAACCCACCAATAGTAATCTAACAGACTCTTACCACTAATCCTTCCTCGACTGCAACTCAGACTCTGGATCAACTGTTGAGAACACTAGGAAATATCCTTCTAGCAGCAATATTTACTCGAACCCTCTATTTCATTCTCTAATTCCTCCTTCCTCTTATGTATCACTTCAGCTTCACATCTCCTACAGTCTCTCTCTTTCAAC
This sequence comes from Nephila pilipes, assembly GCA_019974015.1. Lineage (NCBI taxonomy): Eukaryota > Metazoa > Arthropoda > Arachnida > Araneae > Nephilidae > Nephila > Nephila pilipes. The sequence goes on along the minus strand of BMAW01059612.1, from coordinate 24,268 downwards.
CTCTCTACCACTTCAGCCGCTCTTTCAGATACTCTTGCTACTTCCAGTTGGAGTTTATATATTTCTTAATTCAACCGCTTCACTTCATTTCTAACTGCTTTACATAATAACTTTACGTATCGCGTTTCATTTTTGATAAAAGGGCAAAGGTTGTTCAGCCAAAGCAATCAATCTCAATTAAAAGTACCCAAGGTTAGTGAACAGAAACCGCGAATAACCCAATGTCACAAATTTTTTTCTCTGTTATTTTATATTAATAATTTGGCAAATTTCGAGTACTGATCGCAAAGCATCCAATTACGTTCGGTGATTCGGATTCTCTATTAATAAAGTTAAATGTCGCTTGTCTCATGAAAAAAAGTCCAATATTTGAAATATTTTAATGCAAAAATGGCAAACAGATTTGAAACAGTATTGTTACCATATCATATTTTATTTTAATAAGTTACCAATTCTTAGTAATAATGTTAATAAGGACAACTACATCAAATAAATAAAATATAAAAACACACTTATATTAAGCAAAAAAGGATTTTTCTTAAGACAATAAACTGATTATTATTCTAATACGAAACTTGGGTTTGTTGTCTTCCCCCACAGAATGGATATTATGAGCAAACAAAGCGTCTTATAGGCAATGTTAAAATATATAAGTCATGTTATATAAGTAGCTGTGATCTTAGAGACAAATTTGATTGCCAAATATAGCCAAGTCGCCAAATGTGGTTACAAATCTATACTCCACTAGACGGGAGGGGGCTTTCATAATGATTCTGGGAAGTTCTTTGAAGTATACACATATCAGCTTCTTTACGTATCAGGCAGAGACAGTTCGTGCTAATGGAAAATTAGGCTTAGAATTGCAGTATACAGTGTTTGTAAGAACTTTGAGGAATTGATGCTTTCATATACCTTTATACCTGTGTGTTAATCCCATATTATTAAAAGGAACCATAGTGTATTTTCTTGAGATCATCAGAATATATTTGGATTTGTTTCAAAAGAATCTGCTATTAAATTAGTGATCCTTTCTTGCATTCAACACGTAACAATATAGTATCACGAAATAATAACCAAATGAAAGTGATATACTATTATAGAACAATACGACAATCCTAGTCCCTAAATATTGGGGTCGATATCAAATGTTTTTGCAGAAACTAGGTAAAATTTTAGTAAGTCAAGATCGTAAAATACTCCACATATGCTCCATTGAGTGTAGTATCAATGTAATGAAATATCCCACAAATGTCCGATAGGACTCAGATGTGAAGAGTGAGCAGACCACGGAATGCTTTAGATGTTTTCTGTTTCAAGAAAGTCGTCTGTCTTTTAGACTCGCCCACTAGCAAAGCGCGTTTTCATGCATAAATATGAAGTTACGACCTACAGCTCCTTGAAAAAGGCGAACTAAGGACCAATAATTTTTTCTCATTTGCTAATAACTACTTTTATATACGTGATATTTTCTTCTCAACAGTCTTATATGTGTCTAAAAGGGCTCCTTCAGCACTGATTTTATTTTGGGGAAAAGGAAAATTCGCATGGTGTTAAACAAGATTTTGGGGATATTACTGGGTTGGATTCCTTTTTGTTACTAAAATGGCTTAAGGAGCATATTTTCTAGAAAGTATACCTAGTGATTTAAGAAAATAATTTATTCTGTATCTAGACAATACTCCTTTGACCGAATGCCTTCACACAAATGCTCTGAGTGAAACTTTTTTTTTGTTAAAACATGGATTTCAGCACTAGATTATAAGCATATGCCCTTAAATTACCAACATAAGGCATTTTCCTTTTCCCAAGAATAAAATATGTTTTAAAACAAGCCCGTCATGAATCTTCTTGAAGAAAGAAGCTGTCTTTCCGCGTTGTTTTCAGGGTGAAAACGAGTTCCACATCCTCTCCACATTGTAAGCTGGTCAGAATATGTGTTCAAATGCAATCGAAATTCATCAATGGGCATCACAAAAGTTCAGTGTTTCATACTCCTGTACCCAAGACTCCAAACTCCTGGTCAAATCAGAGCATTTATGCATAGATGAGACTGGAAAGTAATTTGCCTTTTGGCATAGATACCATCATGATTAAGTCTCTTGTAAACATTTTCTCAGGAAATTCGAACTCAAGTAGCAGCAGTGAGTGGTGAACTCAGTTTACTGGCACAACCTTTGCTCAGACGTTACGTAGTTATAGGCAGATATCGGTCATGGCGAACGATTTTTGACTCTCAGATTATCTGGTACTGGTCGTCGGTTAAGCATTTCCCTCATCATGAAACATCTGCCACAGTCTTAAGATTGGCATTGCAGCACAGAATTCGAGATATTTCGTTTTATGATAGTCCGGATTTATGGATCTAACGATTGTTGCTTTTCCAAACATTTCTAGTCCTCGTCTTTCTGCCATCATTCATTATGTTTAAACAATAACCATGTTTCTTTGCACATTGAAGTGTACAAAATCTGTTTAAACTGTTTAATTCGAATGAGTGAGTTCATCCACGTTCCAACATGTTCAGATGTTGTGCACATGAATACATTGATTTAAATGTTTCGCATAAAGGAAAATTTCCCCTTCAACAGACGATTCTCCACAGATTTTTTCGAGCAAAGTCTCCAGTACTTATTAACATTGCTTCTAATTTTTATGAATTATGCTTAAATTTGGGTTACAGTTAATTATGGCTTAAAATATTTTTAAATCCACGATTAAACGTTAAAATTACTCTCACACAAACTTTTTAAAAAACTTTTTTATGAAAATTTTAATAGTACTTAATTCATAAAGTGCGGGTAAAAATAGCTGGTTAACTGTTATCTTTGTTACGGTTTTCAAAAAATTAAATTAAAAATAAATTAGCATCAGAAAAAATATTAATCTCCTCTTTACTGAAATATGATTTTTTTTGTTAAATATATTGAAATTTTGGTGCGATAACACTATCTTGATTATTATATGATTCGGATGAGTTTCTCTCTATATAATTTCATGTAACTCTACTTACAATAATTCATATTTTAGGTAAATATTTGTATAAAGAGAACAAATATATAAGTTGACTTATTATTGCTCGATTGAATTTATAATTTGACTTATTATTGCTCGAAGTAGACTGAAATACATAAAATTTGGCTCGTTCTACTTAGTTTAAATAATACTGTGCACTTAAAGACAATCAAATAACATCACTAGATAATTGTTTTTTCCGAATTTTCTACAATATAAACGAAAATATATATTTTTGTATTTTAGCTTATATATCAGGCAAATAAAAAGCTGAAGTATTTTATTTAATTTGATTTTTAAATTAAAAATTCAATAACTTTTGAAGATCCTTTCTTTTATTTGGATTTTATGTTTGAAAACAAATCTGTATTTTTACTTGATACCATAATTGTTATTGTAAAATATTATTTTCAAAAACTTTGAGAGAAAACCATTTTTCCTAGCTATAATTGTGAAATTATTAAATTTCGATAAACATTAGCATTATTTCAACTCACTTACATTATTTGAATAAATCTTGACCTCCTAAATGTAAGGGCGAGTCTTAACAAAAACATCTTCCTGCAACAAAGTAAATCCTATTTTTATGAAACATAAATAGAGGAGTAAAATTCTTACGCCACCATTGAACGAGTTTTATATCAAATTTGATATATATATTTCTTCAAAACGCCGTGTTAACCACTGTAAGACGTAGTATGAAAAAACATCATTTCACCATTTTTCCCGAAGTCACCAAAAACATTGAGTTGATTCTTTAATTATAGAAGCCTTACTAAATGTCAAATATTTTTACTCTGAATTTGTTTCCCTCTGCAATATATCAAAATATATCATTTTTCCAATTACATTTAAACTCTGAATAGAAGGAGATTTATTTACTTATTTTTATATTTTAAATGAAGAAAAAAGTTTTTAATTTGTACATAAATTGAAAATATAACTAACAATTATTTATTTAGGAAAAATACATAAATATTTTACATTTAAAACCATTCACTCGTTGAAATACTTTAATATTTAGTTAGATGAATGACCGTTTTAAAGTATAAATACATAATTTAAAATGCTTAGAATACAAGTATAAAACAAGAGAGATTATTAAAATTAATAACGAACGTTTTTAATTGTGACAAACGTTAATAAGGTTCGTCACAATCTTTCAATATGTTTTACAATATTACTTTCTTATGAAATTGATGCTCGTTACATTTCATATAAAGGATACAACGGAATTTATAAATCAAATGTTTCACACATATTTATTCGATTACCTTCATTGTAAATCTATTTAAAATATGTAACTAAAATAATGATTTCACATTTAACATTGACTAGCTTAAATATTGTCCCACATTAGTCTACATTTGGACACGTAATAAATCCCGGGAAAAATTAACTTGACATAATAATTAAGAAATTGAACGAAGATAAATTATTGTATTATCAGTTAGGAAAATTGGCATCTCAAGACAATACTTCAGTTTTGCTTGAGTATTGTGAACCGTAACAATGAATTTTTGTACTAAATAAGAATTTCAACTGATAAGTAAATTAGAGATAAAATAAAATAAATATTTATCTTCAAAGACCGCTTAAAAATTCTTAGCGAATTGTAGTTAAATTACATATTAAATATAATTTCTAAAGAAATCAAACATAATTCCTAACATTTATCTGCAATATAATCCATTTAAAATACTGTCTGTTTCATTTAAATTCTAGAGGTATAGAATTTATCTGTAAATATTCAAGGAAAAAAAAATATCATACCAACAAATTTTTCTAGTTTTATCACTTTGCTTTGAAATAAATAACATTGAAATGTATTTACCTTATGTAATTGTAAATATTTTCTCTTTGTGTGATACAAACATGCATACAATATTTTTCTGCGTTCAAATTCTAACACGCACATACTTCGAATAAATATTTTGTTTCGCTGTGACAAAGTGAACATTCACTTCGAATCTATTCACAAAGCCTGTGAATGCCTGACGAATTGACAGATTTGAAATATTTTACAGACTGCGTGAAAAGAATATTTCGATTATTTATATTTTTAGCTGCATTGTAACATTTTGAGTCACTGTTGTTTATGGATCTATATGCGCAAAATGTAAACACATATACCTCCCCCCCCATACACAAGTAATGGTGATTGAAAACATATCTGTATTGGAAGACACCTAGTAGACGTAAGGCAAGGTATTCCTACGATTATGGTTTGTCATCTGTTAAATGGCTCTCAAACAAAATTGACAATGACTCATACGACAGTTTTTATTTTTAACCATCAGTTGCTAAATTTAAATATGATTGCTGCCTAGTTGAGATGTGGTCCTGTTACGTCTACGTGTCAATACCGAAGAAATCTGCATCCAATATCATACAACATTAACCAAACAACATAATAAACAGCGTTTTGCATCCGCTCAAAATTTACTCCAAAAATGTTTCAGAAACGGGAATAGTTACGACGAGTATTTTTTAGGAGGCGAAGGGTATTATATATTTATGAAATCATCAGAAAAAGGTAAAATGATATATGGAAAATGCTACAGTAGGTTACCTCATCTTTAATTATCTCTCCTAATGGTCTGTTTTCCATTTCTAACTAAGGGACTTTTAACTGTATACAAAAACATTGATCGACTACGAAACGTCAGACTCCAGGTTGTCTTGGAAAAAAGAAAATAAATCAGTAGATTAAAATACAGTAAGTTATAGAATTCCTACTTCCCGTTTCTAACAAAAGTACTGTGTAAAATAATCTTCATATATATATATATATATATATATATATATATATATATATGAAGATTATTTTACACAGTACTTTTGTTAAGAAAGATTATGGTTTGAGAATTTTTATATTGGTTTTTATGGTACTGTTTACCCTTATGGACTAAATGCAATATGGAAAAATAAAAATGTATTAAACGCAAATAAGCAAAATAACCAAGTATTTTATTACCAAGAAGGATTCTACAGGATTAATAATCCTTATAAATTAACTATAACTTCTAGAGGAAAACGTAGAAATCGAAAAAAAAGAGACTTGTCAACTATTAAAGAAAAAATGTTTCAACTTGGATTAGAATTTGAAAAGAACTATCTCATAGGACATATTAAGCACTTTATGTTCGGACTTAATAAAAGAGAGGTAAAGATTGTCATGAATATTTTGAATAATGAAGTTATTCCGGATTCTCAAGGATTTCATATCATTGGAGATATATGTAGATATATTTGCCATAAAATGAAAATTGATTTGAATATAGATGAAAAATATATTACAGAATATTGCACCTTTCTCTTTATGAATAAATCATTTAATAAAATTAATTTTTCTGGTGTGTTTCAAAAACACATGGCTCTATTTCCAATTAAAAATATCAGGATAAAAAGAGCTTTTAAGTACAATAAAAAACTTGGTAGATCTATTTTTAATTACAATAATATTTCAGAGTCACAAACACCACAAGTGTGTAAATGCAAAGATTACAAACAATTTGTTGATTCATTCCATCAACATGTTGTTACGGGAAACATGAACATCGTTAAAAGCGATTTATTGAGAGGTTTCATGAATAAAGGAACTGGATTCAGGCTCATGATTACTAATAGTAACCTTGCAGTGAGAAAACAAATTACTAATGATTTTGACAATTTTATTCTTAAGGTTGCAATTAAATATGGTTTGCCAATTGAGGCATTTGATGAATTTAGGTCATGTGTTTTGAAGAAAATTCTATATTTGAATTTTAAAGTGGATAGGGAAATTACAATTAAAGATCGAAAACTTGATATAGATGATTTGCAGAAGGATTTTGTTATCGTTTATGTAGATAAGGTTCCTGCAAATTATGCAATTATTTGCAAATTTTACTATCATAAATTATTGAGTGAACATGTAATGAATAATAATACTTTCCAGATATCCAAATATAGTAACAGAGAAATAAATAATCGTCTTTTGGCATTCAATAAGAAGGTGGGTTTACACCTTACAAACATTAAATTTCCTTACATTTTCTTAACACCAAATTTTAAAAAAGTCCTGTAAAATTTCGAAGTATTACGAATGGATATAACACCTATATCACTAAATCTGGCGAACTTCTTCAATCCATTCTTCAAAAATCTATTGACAATATTGAAAATACCGCTATTATTAAAAATAGTTTTGAAATTGTCAAAAACATGAAGGAACAAGAGATATTCTCTATACATGGATATGATTTTGAAGACCTTTTTAACTCAATAGATATTCAAGATTTAATTAAGGTTCTTGCAATTTTATACAATAAATATCATTTGAATCAAACAATAAAACAGGAAAAATTCAATACTCTCGTTAAACTTGTATTACAAGAGAATTTTATAGTTTTTGGTCAAAATCTCTATAAACAAATTCAGGGTCTCCCTCAGGGAGGTCCAGCTAGTAATTGTCTGGCCAATTTTTATTTACATTTTTATGAATTAAAACAGATTGACAATGATTCTTACTTTCTTTTTCGTTACATAGATGATCTAATTATTTTAGGTAAAACTGAGGATTTTAAACCAAATATTTCATTTTATCCTAATTACCTCAAATTATTAAAAACTAATCTTAATTCAAATACAGTAGAATTTTTAGATCTCGATTTGCAAATAGTTGACAATAGACTTATTAGTAATATTTTTGATAAAAGAGAGAGATTCGAATTCCATGTAATTAAAATACCTTTTTGGAACAGTAATCTACACAGATCCATTTATAGGAATATTTTATTGGCCTTTTTATTACGTAATAACAAATTAACCACACATAAAATAGACAAATTTAATAACATT
>BMAW01059612.1:0-11414 GCA_019974015.1 Nephila pilipes | reverse complement strand
GATCGATAGATAGATAGATAGATAGATAGATAGATAGATAGATAGATAGATAGATAGATAGATAGATAGATAGATAGATAGATAGATAGATAGATAGATCCGTGTGTGTATGTAATGTTATAAAGGTGGACACTTAGTATGCATAATGGGTGTTTAAAAGTTTGATAGCTTTATTATTGTTTTGCAAATTAACATGGGCACACACAGAGAGAGATATAATTTTTTTTCACTGATTTTTTTTTCAAAATTTTAATGAATACCGAAATCTCTTTAAAATATTTTTCACAAACATTATGCTGGAATGTTTTCAGATAAATTACGTCGTGAATGATTTTTTATTTGGTGTTTCTTTCTTTGAAACTGAAATTTTAAAAACATTTCGCATTACTAATGAAATGTCAAGATGCTAATCGTCAAATCTGTATTTTGAGACAATACATCAGAATTTTGCACAATACCCATGAAATCACAGCCATAATCTACAATGAAAGAGGGTTCAGTGAGAGAATCCTACAAATTTTCGTACATATTTGAGAATCCTAAATTATTGATAATCATTTGAGATCCATTTTGTCCTTTATGTACCAAATTATTGCAATTGCTCACACGTAGCCACTATAATAATGCTTTCCTTCATTAAATATCAAAAGGAAAAGTAATAGTCGTAAGTTTAATTATGATATAATTTAACATCTGTGAGTTGGATAAAATTTTCAACATCTATACTCTGAAAATACATTCATGATTTGTAAAGCTGTAAAATTTTAGTCTGAATCCTTGTTAAACCTAATAAGTTTTAAGTACTGATATTTAATTAATGATGATCTTATATCATTATTCAGAATTTTCTTTAAAAAAAAACCTTAAATACGTTTGTATGATTTCATTTGATATTTAATAAAGAATTTTAATCAGACTTCAGAAAAAAAATAGGACTCTATTCATATCATATTAAATTGAATAACATATTTTTAAATGTCTTTTTTAACTAAATAGCTTCTTGAATCTTAATTACATTACATTTTCTGAAATTAATTTAAGTACATTTAATTGTACAGAAACCTGTGAATTATTAACATTATAGAATTGACATATAAAATGAAAATGTAAATTGCATGTTGGATTGTTTCCAATCTATAATTTTAATTTGAATAAAATTTCGTAAGGTGTAATATGCGTAAATCAGAATCGATCGTTTTGGAAATCAAATTAGATCAAATTAGATTTAATACTTTTCAAAAGATCAAATTAGTTTTAATACTTTTGCAAGAGAAAAGCAACCAGCCCTTATTTTATAAGCTTAGTTATGCAGCCTTTTTCAAAAACTTTATAAAGTAATATGATGTTATTGTTTATTAATGCCGCACTGAGAGGCATCCCGAGGGCTATTCGAAAGGTAACAAGTGATTTTGAACCTCGATCAAGTGAAGAAGATGACACTTGAAATATCTAAATTTCCACACCATTCCTTGGGAGGATTTCAGGCCTCTTCAGATTTAACATACATTAAGCCTGCTACCCTGTATGTCTTCAGTAGCATCAATACATATAGAGGCCACGATCTGATGAAAACCACCGGTCGCAAGTCCACGACTATGCCCACTAGGTACTTGAAGAGGATTACATATGTAAAAATGTCTACATAATTATTGTGGTTCTGCAGAATGCCCCTGGAAAACTATTTTTTCCATTCAGAGATGACCCGTTTTTAAAATGAACCTGAGCTTGTAAAAGATCAACTCCACTTTAACTTACAAAGACGCTTATTTTACGAAATGTTTAGTAAAAAGTCTTTATCACTGACAATCTTCACTGGATTTAAGAATAATATGCAAGTGGTGTGTGTGTGAGTGAGTCATTTGTTGTAGTTGGGGTCTGGTCATTTGTTATATTAACATAGAACTGTGTAAGTGGACTGATATAAACCAGTAGAGCTAACCACTGTCTTGTATTTGAATAAACTGACGAAACGAAAACCGGATATCTTTCCCTAGAACCTGAATTAATGGGAAATCATAAGATTTTTATACTTTTAATATTGCCAAGAATTTTCTCTATTACAGGAAAGAATCATGAGTATACACATAATTATAAATTATAATAAGCGAAATGTTAGATTTGGAAATCGATGGCAGTATAGCAATAGATGCAATGCAGTAAATAGTTCTATGATTGATATTAATGAAACTATAAAAAAGATAAAGGGAATCGTAAATTTATTCAGAAAATCACTTCACAAGTATGATATTTTACAAAATTATATTGAAACAGAAACTGTTTTGGAAAAGACCGTTTGTTATAACAACAAAACACTCTCAAATAGTTTGTTGGAATGCTTGAAAGAGTTGAAAAGATAAAATCAGCAATTTTAAAGGCATCAATTGATATTAAAAGTCAACAAAATTTGACTGATGTAGAATTTGAAACTGACAGTAATCCTAACACACTGGAAGCCTGTAAATATTGACATAGAAAAATTATGTAGTCGAAACGCAAATTGTATTACTGCCGAAGGAGTATTTGATTTTGTTAGAAAGTTGAACGACAAAGCTCTTAATTCGTTAAGAATATTAAATATTATCTAGTCGAAATAATTAGTAAAAGTCGCAATGTTAGCTAAATTAGATTAAAACTATTCTAAATTTGTGTGAAAGTATGATGCTAATGCAGATATTGTTGATTTTTTTACGTTTAGCAATTAAAAAATTTGATTCAAAACATTAAATTGACTATGAAAAAAGCGTTTTGGTAAGGAAGACGAATCGCTGAACAACTCTTCGCATTTAGAAGATAAGATAACGGAAACATTTGGAAGAGAATCTATCATTTGACGAAAAAACAGAAAAAGCGATTAATTCCTATGAAGTTCAATACTGTTCAAATAGTAAGATGGCTAGCTTGAGCAAGGTAGTGAAGATAGAATTTCAGTTATTTGACTTAACAGTAAATCGATCATCAAATATTGTACAACTGGGCGAGATTTTGGAAACCATTTTTACAACATCAACTGTAGCTGAGAGGGTATTTTCTGCATTTGGGTTGTTCATTATAAAGCGAAGAACTAAGTTAAATGGTAAAAAATTGATGAATTATCTTTCCTTAAGACATATTTTTAAAAATATATATAACTAATATGTCCGCCCTGTTTTGAAATTTAATATACAAATGAGTACTAATTTCAATATATGAATATCATTATTTTGTGTAATAATTATTGGTATCTATTTAAAATAATTAATTTTTAAATATTTGGAAATTTTGATGCATTCCCGGGAAGGCAAAGTAGTCGAAAATTTAGAAACCCTTTACGAAAGGAAGTTAGTCCTTGTGTAATAGAATTGGTGACAGCCGCTCTTTAGGAAATGAACCGTTTGCAAATGTACGCTGGAATTAGATCAAACCAGAGGTGTCCTATTTATAAATGGTAGTAGTGTCAGTTGACTCTAAAATAGACCCTAAGTGAGTGTTGTCACTGAAAATAAAATTATGAAATAATGGAGGTGACTATTTTCCCAAATTAATTGATTTATTTTCATGTAATATGTCGAAATTTGTATTTAAATATTTGCTCAAAAGTTACTTCAAAGCATTCCCTTCTTATAGAAAGCAAATCAAATACTTACAATTATTAAAACCACTCAGATTTTAACATTTACTAATATTCAATTGTCACATGCTTGAAAAAAAAAGATTAAAAAGGGAAAGTTTCAAACGAATAATATTTTATAATATTTCCTAACAATGTTTTGTTATTTCTTATCAAGCTAACTAATATTTTGAATCGAATTTCTAGACATGGCTATGTTATCCAGGTAAATCTCGTACACAAACAGTAGTATGTATGTTTTTTGCTTATGAGGTTTGTCATGAATCCTCTTTATTACAGATTATTTTATTGCACAATAGAAAAAGGGGTGATGCATTATATTGTTAAGCATAATGCTTTTGAAATCACTGGTTCTATCCCAAAGACTCTCAACAAACTTAATGATCATGGGCATCATTGGAAATAATTATTGGGGTAAGAGGCTTAAGACTAGGTATTATAATTTAGTTAACTTAGTTGAAGAATACTTCTATCCTAATATTCAAATTGCAACAAATAATGACATAATATTATTAATACACTCGAAAGCGATTGATAGTTTTACAGGTCTCATAATATTTTCTCCTCTTTCTGAAAGCTAATTTGAGTTAAGTGAAAAGTGCCAGAAGTGCAACTATTTAGGTAGAGTAAGGTGAAACAGAGAACCTAGGGAAAAACTTGGAACACAAAAAGAAGCATTTTTTTTTAAAAAAAAATATTGTAATTTTTGAGTCTATTTTCAAACTTGCAAAAGTAAAATTTAAAAATTATGTTGAAAAAGAATATTAATTGATTCAAATTTGTAGAGCTAAATCCTTGCTTAACTCACAAATCAATTCCTCTTTGCTTCCCGAGTCATATCCGCTGTTGGCGTTATAAATGCAATTGTTGCAAAATGATAAAAACAATTAATCGATATATAGTTAGCGTTTCGGACATAAGTTAATGGCAATTCACGTATGATTCACTATCATCTTCATTGTTTTATAAATTTTTCCTTTATTGCCCTTCTTCCCTTATAATTTTTCCTTGATCTCCTTAAGTTTCTTTTTTTTTCCATTAAAGATTTACATCTTTCATATGGGGTTTTTCCCTCTTTGGATGATAGGATTTTTAAATATGATAACTATTTTGTAGCTTTGAATAGTAGGTCAATGAAGTCAAAATGTCTGCAGAACCCTCATTTGGCTGATTCTCTGGTTTCTTTCATTTTATTTTGAAGGAGGCCTGTTATTAGCTAACATTTAAATGAAGATATACTGTTTCTAGGTCGGGAAGTGCCCTTTTTACTGGATGGTGGAGGTTTGTCACCATGGATTAATATAAAACTGGGCAATGGGAGAATAGGACTGTGTACTGTCCGACTTTGCGCCACCACTGATCTACCGATTTTGCCCCACAGGGATAGTCACACTAAATATGGCATCAATTGAAATGAAACCAACATGCAGACGTTGACAAAGTGGCACAAATACTAGTACAATAATATAATCAATCGATGTGTCACTCTTATTTATAATATAAATCTGAGCAATAATTACGTCGCTGATGTAATGGAGAAGACTTGCAAACAATTTTTGTTATCAATTTCTTCCAAAAATTCATGGATATTGCAAGCAAACGTCGTTCTAGGACAGGAATCAATAACAATCTGCTCAGCATGAGTGATTAGTCTTATTTAGTGTGTCAGTCTACAGGTATCAACACCTGTTGGAGGAAAAAAATCGCTTTTAATCTCTTTCTCATAAGTCATAATCTAAGTTAAGCTATATTCTACTATCACAGTTTGATTTATTTTAATTTTAGAAGCTATAGTATCAATGATATTGAGCATAACCTCTTAAATAATAATCAAATTTTACTTAAAAAATGTGCAATCAAAATTTTAAATATTTTTTCTTTGGACATAATTACATTTAAAATACATTCTGATTCAGCTTTTAACGACATTAAACATTATTATATGTATTTTGAGTATTTTACATTGATAGGACTCATTTACCTTTGCATTGCAACAGTTATTAAAACATAAATTGCTTTCTAATTTTTTTGGAATTAGGAAAATAAAATTATTTCATATGTGTGTCTTTCATTTCAATTTAAATCATAAAGTACAGAAAGTAAACTTAAAAATAATTTTACTATGTACTGAACTATTTGTTATTTAAAATTCTTAAAAAAAGAAACATATTTGAAGGGAAATAATTAAAATTTTCAAAAGGAATTAGAGAAAATAAGTTATGAGTTTGGCTTACTAAATTAAGACCAGAGAGTATAATATAGAAATAATATAGAATGCCAGAGAGTATATTGCTAACAGTAGTTTCGAAAATTACAAATAGGTTTGACGAATTGACATAGGATATAACGTCTAGAGTATAAATTCATTTTTAATAATGCTCTAGAGGGAACAAAACATATCAAATTATTTTAATTTTAACTGTCCCAGATACTTAAACATCATAAATAAAGCAGAATTTACCAACAGAAAAACATTTATAGAATAGACCAGTATAAAAATTACTTAAGTTTACGCCCCAAAATATTTAAAAGATGCATTTATTCTATGTTACTCTTGATAAGTATAAAGAAAGTTTAAAGGAAGTTAAGTTTAATATTTTCTAAGATTACTAATTAGGAAAGGAGAAACCATGAAATGGAATTTTTCATTTTACGTGGCATTCAAATGCTAGTCTTACAAAAGCAACAATAAATTAGCAAAATGTGTAGGTTATAACTTGAGAAAAAGTTCCTCCTTGAGGAAAAACAATTAAAATATTTTTAAGGGGAATGATAAATTTAGGATATATAATGCTTAAAGCTGCCAGTATTTTCTGTGAAGCTATTAATTTCCCAAATAAAATTTTAAAGATGACATTTTTAAATTTGGACACATATTACATTGCTTCAAAATGAATATTTTTGCATTGCATGATAAGTTAAAGTTCCCATTTTTAATATTAATTTACATTTTTTCCCCTCAAGATTAATCAAATAAAATAGTTTAGAAACAAAAACATTTTCACTTTGTAAGTGAATTTTCTAAAAACATCAACAACCAGCAAAAATATTGAACATTTAAAGTGATTAAGAATATTAAATAATAAAAAAGGGAGTAAGTGGCTTAATCCGCCTATTGTTTTACCCATTCCCCTTTCCTTACGTTATAGTAATTTATTTCTAAGAAACAGTAATCTGTATAAAATTATTTATTCACTTCTATTAAATTTAGTGAAAGTTAATCCCTTCTTTGAAAAAGTGACTAAAGAAAGTGAGTGATGAATGTAAATGAAAGCACACCACAGAATAAGAGATTGTTTTTATAATTAGAAATAGGAAAATATACTATACTGTCTCAGATTTAAATTATATGCAAAAAATTTAAGTGCATTAAGTTGGGTAATTACAACGTTTATTTTTATAATATGTCTTTGTTCATTGAAATTCTTATACATTTATCATCGCTATTAAATTGATAAGAAATTGTTACATAAAAAATATGTTAACAATGAGAAAAATTAAGTGCCTGAAAATAGATAAATAAATTAAAGTAAATAAAATACATTTAAACTGAAGTTAAAATAATACTATCTATAAACTGCGAAGAAAAAATACTAGTATACTTATATATACTATCCATTAGTTTCATATATTCCTCAAATATCCAAATTTCGATTTGATTTATACTTCTTACATTTAACAATTGCTATTTCTAATAATCACTTGCCAAAACTGTAGACCAAAATTTGCTCAAATCCCACATGTTAAACGCTGATTTAATATCAATTCATTTAGGAAATCCTAAATCAAAAATTTTAAATTATTTTTCTCTCTCTTAAATGATAACTTTTATTACCAATTATTTATTAGTTCAATAATGGTTTATAATTGTCTATAAATATGCCTTTAAATCAATTGTATTGTTAATGAAAATCTATTTATAAGCAAATTACGTTTCTTCCATCCTCAAAAAAATGAAACATTTTGTAAAATTATACAGAAAAATGTTTTGATAAAAATTTTCCTAAATTTCTTATTGAAAATGTTCCATCTAATTTGTTAAATTTTATATCAAAATGTTTTATCTAATTTGTTGAATAAGATATAAAAAAATATACATACATTCAAAAATTAGAAAGAGAGTCAAAAGATTTAAAGTAATATGCACCTTTTATGCATATGTCTCAAAACAGTATAGAATGTGCAATAAATATTCTTGTAGGTACGATAATTTATCCCATGTAAAGTTTGTTGCAATACAATGCCTAGAGTAGTTTCAGTACAAGATACAATTAAGTGCATATCTTTCACATAAAAATATTCCAGATATAAAGAACACAATTTCGAAACATCATACACATTTTTTTTTCGAATTTCACTGAAATATTTTTGCCGCATGGCTACAGAAAAGAAAGGAAAAGAAAACTACACGACAAATTGTTTCCATACCGTTGTACAGAAATTACATGAAAATTATATTTATTTATAAATTTCGCCAAAGACTACCGAGGGAATACCCACCGAACAAGTAAAATAAAAAACTTAGATTCTTCTAATAAACGACTGTTTCTAAATGGATACAGTTAAAAAGTAGGACAATATTGCTTGCATTTTCTAGTAATATATGCCGCTACTGAACGTGTTTTTATTATAATTACCAAAATGTGGACCAGGGATAAAACTAAATTATAAGTTAAAACTGAAAACCGTATGCTCATAACCAAACATATTTTTAACCTTATTTTTACAGAATTCGTGAAACATTCAAAAAAATGAATTATTTCAAAAGTCAATCCATTCTCATGAGAAAAACTTCAGAATTTTTTTTAAAGTCTTATGTTTCGATACTAGACTGTCTCAGCAGATTTTGTTTATTACATATATTTTGTTTATATATAGATTTTTTGTTTCATTTAATTTAAGTTATGTTAATGCATTCACCAAACCAAAGGTAGTTTTATAATTTATGTTTATTTAGATGTAAGTAGTTTTATCGTTTAAGATTTTATAGTTAATGTTTATTAGTTTTATTTAATGTGACGCACACTTATTTTTCTCTATAAGTATATCACAGTTTTTAAATATTCAAAGAAAGGTCACCTCGTAGTTTATTCAATAAATATAGTGTTTTTAAAAAAGGAGAAACACATTAAACATTTTTTTTTTTACTCCACAAGCTTCTTACTCCAGGAAAACGAGGATAGCGAGTACCAGACCTACTAACTTTGAACTATGATCAAATAAAGGAGACGTCATTTGAGAATATCTGAACTTTTCCAGGCCCAGTTCTATTTGATGTTGAATTACCCCCTTTATTTTACGCAACAAAACTTTTACGGTGTTGTATATACAATTCTCCATTCGACTAAAATATCGCCCACCACAAAGTTTAATATGTCTATTTCTACATTACAGTGGCTGCACTTAGAGAAAGGAAATAAACTATGGTAATAAGAAATTAATAAACTTCTTTAATTTACACATTTAATTACCATCTAACATATTTTATTTCTTTACGGTATATATATCTGAATAGTGTTTATAGAATTAATAGTTATAAATCCTATATTACAAATTTTATTTGTTTGCCATAACCACTCTGACAGAAAATTAGAAAAAAAAAACTATTGAGAGAGTCATATATTACGTTATTTTGAACAAGCAATTAATAATCACACAATTAATTTTTTATTCAGTTAAACTATTTTAAAACATGTTTTTATTACATTTTACATTTTAAACTGCTATTATTTTAAAATATTTTGATGAAACTGAAGATGTTTTTTTGAATTAATGTTTGTTCAAAAAGTAAACAAATCGTGCATAACATGTTCTGAAATAAACCGTTAATTAACCATTATTTAAAAAATATAGAGGTGCATATGATACTCTTAAAACGTTAACAATTTTTTTTTCAAATGCATCCTAAAATAGAGATTCTATCTTTTTGTAGATTACAACATATTCTAAAATATCGACGGGTATAGTCGCATTGTTTTTTTAAGGTAAATATACAGGTTGACATAGTGAATAATGCACATGTATAAAAAATGTTCCTAACATTTCATTTTAAAATATACAAATTTTTGATTGTATACTTATGTAAAATAAATAATTACTACCCAGTATTATTTAGTAAATAAATATTTACTAATACTAAAAAAAATTGAAACTGTTTGACTTTCAATTCATTGACATAGAAATTATTAGCAAATATATAATTCTTAAAGTTAACGAATATTTGAGTCATTACATTTCATTAGCTATTGCTTTATAATTAGAAAAATATATAATTACATTTTTTTCTCGTAAGCAATCAACAAGATATTCATTGGCGAATCGGGATCTGTACACTGGTCTATTGATATTCATTGTTAAACGAAAGTATTCACGCATTAATATTTGGAAACATAAACCTATTTTATTTTGTATGAAGCTTGAAGTGGTTTATGGTAACTGGAATTGTTATTTACTTTTAGATCATTTTCATGTTATTTTTAGCTGTTTATTTAATTGCATACTTTTATGTTATTGCAAATGAACTTTAACTAAGAAATAATGTAATATTATAACTGTAATTGTATCTTTGCAACCGTAAATGATATTGTGACTGTAACTGTATATTTGTAACTCTATGCAAAGTTGTAACTGGAATTGTATATCTGTAACTGTGTGCAAAATTGTAACTTGTATTATGTTTCTGTGTTGTTGTGCTGTTCCGTTTTGTTTTTGAAATAGGTCAATAAATTCCTTACTATTTTCACCACTGCTGGTTCTCCATCAGTAGTTATAGCCGACAGCTTGTTCAGAGGCATAACTATTGACTTTGCACATGCTGCAAATATACTATATGTATTTTCACCTCTTGTTAATCCTTTTATGAGTAACGTTATCAGTACATATTCTTTTACAGTTAAGTTAATGAATACAATTCCTATCACATAACTGCAATCAGTATAGAATTTAATATATCTGTAGACTCTTCAAATTGTTGTAAGAATTAGTCACTTATTTCCTCTTATAGTCACGCTTATTTTTCAACAATTCACCATCCTGAAAGAGCAATTTCTTTGCGAGCTTCAGAAAAATTTTGTAAGAAATAATAGCGTCATTCTTACATTTTTCCACAAGCTTCTGAAAACTGACTGTCGGGCAAACAGATTTTATTTAAGTAGATTTATTTTCTTTTACCTTAATATAGATTGATGTTGATATGTTATATTAAAAGGTTTTTGACTTGTCTGAAAGTGACATTAATTATTACCTTTTTTGACACTGCAACAATACTGCCGCAAAATAAACAAACACATTTACTTTTAAAATCAAAGAAATTATATGATTCTTCCCATTTATAAAAAGAAAAATATAGGATTGGATAAAAATAACAATTTATGTAAAAATCACGAAGAAGATGCCAACATTAATTTACGAGACATTTGCACTAAAAGTATGAGCACTTAACTAACAATAAATGTAACATGGCCTTTACAGAAATAGCTATAAAGTTGAAATTTCTCTTTTGAAGATGACACCATAATATGGGATAAATGAGTAATCTTTGCGTAAGATAGTAACTACAAACGTGCTGTACGATAATATTGAGAGACATTAAAATATTTTTAATGATTATATATTTGACATTTTTAAAATTTATCACATAATGTGATTAAAAAGTCCAGACTTTGAAATTTGTATTTGTTACTTACGTTTCAGTTAGTTTTCGGTTTTTAAAACGGACCAGTTAAATAGAATAACATTTCAAATTATCTTCATGAATGTGAAATTGCCTTGTTTAGAAAAGAAACAGATATATAATGCAAGTGCTAAA
>BMAW01059608.1:53160-73247 GCA_019974015.1 Nephila pilipes | reverse complement strand
GGCTTAAAAGAAACTTAACACACCCCAGATACGGTCTGAAACTCGATAGAACAAACAGCCGTGATTGTCAAACTGCGATTTGGTGCGGCGGCCATTTTGAATCCAATAACATTGTCCGCTGTCATGCAATGAATAATCCAACGGGAGTTTGTCTCTCAAGAATTCCCTTTCGATATAGAGCCAGTCCGGGGAACAGGGTAGAACAAATATTTCTCCAGACACACAAGGGAAAAATTATTTTTTCTCCCTCCACTGACGATGGGAAAAAAAGTCGTAGGTAAATAGTGGGGTAACTTGGCGATGCCCTGACATTTTGTTTCCTTTAAATTCCAGAAGAATGAACTAGATACTTTGATGTCGATGAAAATCTGACATTTTGCATAAAATACGAATTTGGAATTGACAACATATAGATAAATTTGTAAAAAAAAACTATTATCTCTTGCACATTATTCACGAAAACTACTAACATTCTCTGATCTATAAAGATGTTGTCATAAAATTTGAATAATTTATTTTGAAAGTAAGTTATGACTGATTACAATTTATATTGCATTAAATCAATTTTTTTTTATTTCAGTAGATTTATATTTTCTTAAAATATTTTACACATTATTTGTATAATTTTAGGCTCACTGATTTTCGAATCATGTTGAATGACATATCATTACAGTTCTTCTATACCATAAATTTGATGTGATCTAAAATCACCGTTAATAATAAGTGGCAAAAGGGCACATAAGCAGGTACATAGAGAAAACATATTGCTTTAACCTAGGTGATGTCTGTTCATGCTGTCTTTCCAAAACGTAAGGACTATCGAATACATTTTTGCCTCCCAGGAAAATGTCCAAATTGCTCTACCTGGCTCTTTACGCGATGTTATGGAGATGAAGCTATATCTCCCCTCTTCCTATGTCAATTGCTGTACACAATCAATATTGCTCTTATGTGAACAAAATGGGAGCATGGGAGGTCAAGGTACTAAATCAGTCTATGCTTTCTCCTGTCAAATCTGCTAAGAAATGCGGCGAGCTGAAGGATAAACATTTTTCTGGAAATTTGTTGTTCTTGGGTGAATTTGTGAAAAAATGTCTTGAAATATAAGTATTTCTCAAAGTTACTCATTGTTCTAATATAAAACTTTCAAATATTTTTCATTTATTTTCCAAGATAACATGTATATTACATTACACTGAACGTATCTGTTACCAAAAAATATTCAACCTCAGACAAAGATGAATTGAAATATTTCCAGTATCTATGCTTAAGTATTTGATTCCGTCAGAGCTTGCTGTAAAGAATTACATGAACGTACAAAGTATCTTCAAAACAATATACATGTATGCTATAAAAGTTCGAAAAAGAAAAGATAATGCGTCATATTCTGAACTGGATGAGGTTTAAAATGTTCAAGCTATAATTCGTTACATATAGGTGGGACTGTCTAGTGATCAATGATAGTACGTTATTTTTAGTAAATGAATAAACTTTAAAGATTAATTATTGCTTAAGTAAATACAAAATTATTGTATTTACAATAATAATATATCCCCGATCTCATCAAACCGAAAGTCGCGATGAGCACCTTCCTGAAATGCCATGCCTTTTTCGTCCCCTTTCGTTCGTCTCTTTCTCTGTCAAAATTTTTTTTTGCGTTGGACCCCTTCAGAACCCATCTCTGGGACTGCCAACTTGGTTACATCTACAACTCCAAGTTCCTCTCTAGGTTAATGTTCTCAACTGGTCTCCGGATGGGGGAAGGAGGTCATCACATAAACGTGTTGTAGCCATCTTGGTGATCTTTGAGCACTCGTAAGATTAGTGATGATACAGAAATGGAGCAAGCAAAAGAAGAAAAGGAACAAAAGAAAGAAAAATCAAAAAGAAAATTAGTTGGGAGAAAACGATAAGTCAATCTTGAAAATGCCGGACTCATTTGGCATTTCATGGTGTCATTATTATCCCTTGACGTCAATGCCTTGCCTTGACCATCAAGATTTTTTTTTATCTCTCTATGTGATCTGATCTCTTATTATCTTTGATTCTTATGACTTTAACACTGTAAATTTATCTTAATTATTTTCTTATGGTTTTTTGAAATCGTTACATAATCTATGCCACCCGAGTTCCTTTTAACAGGGACAACCGGTGCTGAAAAACAAGAACACACACACATATATATATATATATAGATAGATAGATAGATATAGATATATATGTGTGTGTATATATTAATATGCTGCTATTAGTTCATTATCGGAAAATTCTTCAACTGAGAAGCTTAATTTTTATTATACTCCTTATCAGACGTTAAGATCTCAAAACCTTCAAACTCTCATAAACTTTGTCAATTGCAGCAATCCCGTTTGAACTGATAAATTACTTTACGAATGTTACGGAAGAGATCTGTATTTTTTCATTTAAATTTTTAATTTCTGAGAGCTTCATTTGTACGGAAGAAATACAATTTTAAAGAGCGTGACAGTTTCAAATGACTCAAATTCTGGTATCTGTATAAAAATTTCGTCTAAAACACATACTGGTTTTTAATGAATTCCCAAACACTAAATCCGCTTAAATTTTATCGAAAACAAGACATCCAATATTTTCCCCTATAATCTTGAAGAATAAAAGTTCGTCACAGTGTCGTCTGAAAATCTAGTAAATTCACTAGTCTGAATGAAAATAAGACCGAAAAAAAGTGTAATTCTTATAATGTTTTGAAGAATAATCCACTACTGCTTAATTAGGTATTCACAGCGTTTTTCATGCATTTGTAGATTTCTACTCGTTCAAAAGTTTAGTTACAATCGAGTTTCAAAAGTTTTTGAGGTAATTTGCTGTAACTTTTGATAAATGAAATAATAATTACTATCAAATTACTTTTCTTAAAACTATTTTATTTACAATAATTGTCAGACAAGACATTAGCTAATCGTCGTGACGAACACTATACCGAATCATCGTATCTTTTTCTTCCTCCATTGTCTCTCTTTCTCTGCTCCCCCTTTGCATCGAACGCCTTCCGCACATTTTTCTACAGTTTGTAACTAATTACCAAACAAATTATATCAAAAGAGTTAAGGGAAAAGTGGTCATACTATGTAGCATCAGTTAATTAAAAAGTTTAAAATAAATTTAAATTAAGGAAGAAGAACAGCTGGCGACTTATATAGGAAAAAGAAAGAAGAAAAATCTTCCTTAGCCATTCTAGTTCCTTAATTTCTTGTGTTTTTTATATTGCAGCGAAATGGAAAAGCATGAACTCCCTTTTTTTCAGCAAGTCCGTTTCTTTACCTGCCACCTCATATTCACGGTGGTTGGTGCAAAATAATCGTGAGACGCCACGGGTTTCCGGCTTGATTACACTTACATTTCAATCCTACTTCAAATCAGTGCTCTAAACCGATATATGGATGGGAGAGAGAGTTATCACAACCCGATATATTATATTTAACATAATTCATTTATACAAAATTTAAAATTTCCCCGAAATAGAGTTTAGGAAAATTTTTCTTTTTAGACTCCTCCTCTCAAATAGTTCAAAACTCTAATTCTAAAAAAATGGCTAATAGTTGATTTAAATGCTCCTTACTAGAATTTTGTTCTGATATTAAGTATAAAAAGTAGTGTAATACACCTAATTTATTTTAATACCCTATAATGTTAAATACATGTTTAGGCATAAATAAACATGATTATATAAGAATATTAATTAGCTTTACAAATCCCCAATAAAATATCTTAATCTATATACATACACTTAAATATTTATTCTAACTTCAAATTATTTATAGCAAAGGATTAAAGCATATTAAACATTTGATTCGAAACGATTGGAAAGGAAACATTGCAGCGTAGATATTCAAAATGACTTATAAATTATATCATCAGAAAACCAGGCTAGTGTTTACGAAGGAAATATTCCAAAATTACAATAACCAGAAGATAGGCAAATGCGTGTTAAAAAAGGAGAAATTGCTTTTATAAAAGGAAACTTCTATTTACGGAGTACTTTAACACGCTATTGCATTCAGACGCACGCATCAATTCACGAAATTGCTGAATCGATAATCTCGGTACTTACGGAGAAGTTTCAGGATTATTTTACTTGTTTCTTTCCAGACGATTTAATTCTTATTATTGCGTCCAAAAATTTGCATGAATCGAAATGAAGCAACGTAACATTTTTACTCTTTTTGTGCATTGATTCAAGAATCTGCTTAATATTGGTAAAACAATCAAGGATATCGCTAGAGTAATCATGCGCGATGGGTGGGTAGGAACACTTTACTGGTGTTTTCTAAAAAAATGTTAAAAGGGATATTAGGATTTTAAAGAAATAAATACTATATCTTATTACAGCCTGCCTTGAGTAAATGGATATCTGATTAGTGTATAAAAGGATCGAGTGGATAATTTCGTTACAAGTCCTTATGTTTTCTTTTAAAAACGAGTTAAGCGGATTTCACTTAAGTAAACAAATGGCTCAATTGAGTATATTATTTTCAGTTCCAAGTTTTCAAACATAAAATAAGTAACATTAGATAATTCAATAGAGAGATCTCGGGCATTATTTCGTTTTTTCTCTATCTGCTTTTACAAATGGCAAACAAAGTGATTAGCAGATAGGCCTAGATAGACAAACGTATGTAAAAGAATGTTAAACAAGATGACCTTCATTAAACTGACAGTGCTGGGAGTGGTCTGTGGCGCGATCTAATTGCGAGATTTGCGCCAAATGTATGAGTAGTAAGAAGATTAAACAAGACAGAGGACAAAGGATTCTGCGAAAAAAATAGTTCTAAAGATAAAGGCTAAGGAATATGTGACGGTGTGCAATTGAAATGAGAGTTTTAAGAAATTGCAGAATCAACACTGAAATAAAAACTTTTATTTAACACATTTTACGATTTAATTCAATATAATAGCATTATGGCAGCAACTTTAAAAGAAGTGAAAAATTTACATAAACACTAATAAAGTCTCTATGTGCTATTTCACTTACTGACTCCCAAAAAAGCAGCAGAAACAGAAATCCTTTATTCAAATTTCCCGTTACATATTTTGGAACAGTGTCACTACTTGGGCGTTAAAAGGCAATGTGTTACTTTTCAAAACAATTAGATTGAATGTTATGTGCAAGTTTGAGAAGACAGGTTCTCTTAAGTTTCGGTCAGACAGAGGACGAAACCCGTTCCACAGAATACAATTGAAGGAGTTGCAGCAGAGGTTGTCAACAGGACACAAGACGATTTTGCTGCCATTTACAGCACTCGAGGGGTAGCTAGGAATCTGTATATTCCTTATGGTATGGTATGAAAAAACTTACAAAAGATTATCAAATTCTATTCGTACAAGATCAGCTGTGTACAAGAGTGACGTCACACCGCCTTGATAAGTGCTTGATTTTTGCTCTCATCTTTCTTGCTAAAATAGAAGTTGTTGATGTTTGACCGTAGGATTTCTTATGGGGAGACGAGTCCCCCTTTTACCTGAATGGAACTGAAAATATCCAGAACTGCCGAAGTCAAAGATATTCTACAACATTCACGGTTTGGTGTGGTTTCATTGCAAAAATGATCATAAGTCCATTCTTCTATGAGAAAATTACCCCAAAGGCAGATAGCCTTTTCCGTTACCGGAGAGAAATATAGCTAACTTTAAAACAACCTTATTATTCTGGCACTTCAGTAAAGCAATGTCAGCAGAAAATCACTTTCTCTTAAGATGGAGCACGTCCACAAATTGCTTTGCAGGTACAGCAGCTGCTACGACAGAAATTCACCCCGGAAGTGATTAGCATCTCCATTCCAACTGCAGGGGCACCTAGATCCCTTGACTTTACCCCATGCGACTTTTGGATATGGGGCTACCTAAAGTTCAAGGACAATCAAGGAGTTATCCAAGATATGTTGAAGGATAACATATCACGGGCTGTTCAAGAGATCCGTGTAGACTTGTAAAATTCTGCTGTTATGAATGCTGTGCTCAGAATGCAGTGAGTGGTCCACAAAAATGGTGACAACATTAAACCTAATTTAAATGTGCTAAATAAAAGTTAATAATTATGTTTTAGCATTGATTCAGAATTTTTTAGAAACTTTTCATTTCAATTACATAGCACCGAATACTCCCCTAATGATGACTTTTGCATCAAACTTCTTTCCCAGAAACCTTCGTCTCCCGTTTTATTTAAAATTTCTACTACATTTGACGTAATTTCTGCTATTAGATTCTGATATAGAACACTCTTAGTATTCTCATTTTAGTTGTTTCCACTTTGTTCACCAGGGTATTCATTTTCACTCACACTCAAAGGCTTATCCATTGGTTTACATTCGTTTCTTTGATTCAATGAGGTCTGTAAGCTACGAGGACTCTGATTAAAAATTAATTCCTCTGTGGTCATAAATTTAAACATTATTAAGGTATGGCCATGATACATAAGTAGCTACTTGGTAGAATAGGAATTGTGAAAATCTAGAATCAAATAAAATTCTAAACTAGAAAAATATGTGGGACAAGAGATGCAAATCATTTCGACAGGACTGTCACTTACAGGCAGGGGAACATCTTCTGCAAAAGGTATTCTGAAGTTTGGTTTATCACCGAAATTCCAACAGCTCTTACGCATGTCCATTACAATTCCTGATGTCTTTAAAAGGTCAACACCTTGAAGATTCCGGTTACATTTGCATGTGGTAGAAAAATTAAATCGGTTTGGAAAGTTCATCCACATATAGTGATTAGCACTTTAGCGTTTCGAACAAATAATGTGGATTGTTGATCATTAACCAGATACATAGAAAGATGAAGATCTGTGAATTTTCGTCCAAGATTTCTTAAAAATTTAAACATTAATTCTCCACCAACTGATTGTCTGGTTCCTGAGTCAGCATAAACTGTGCCTATAGCTTGTTAAGCTTGAAACTATTGGACGCAATTTTTTATAACCCGATTTTTGTTCATCCTGAAGGTTAATTATATCTTCTATACAACGCCTAATTAACGTTTGACAAAGCTTTCCTCCAAAGAGTTTGGCCCAACGTATGACTATTCGTGAAAACTCATCACAGTAGATATCCCCTGGTTGTTGTCGACATTGGGCTGTAAAGAGCAATTTCACCTTGTCATAAGAAGGAAAGTAGTGTCCTTCAAAGTTTTTTCCCTAATGTTTCGTACGAAGTAAAAACATCAAGTAGAGTACAATGATGCAACTCTGTTTCATTCTCTTATTCTAATCGTTCACAATCTTTTTAATTTCTAAGTAGACCAACGACACCTTTTAAAAAGAAAACCAATTATTTGTACAGAAACTGCATAAGGATCTTAGGTGCAAGAATAATTTTTAAAATAGGCTAACAAACAAAATATTTATGGCATCGGAGGCATTAATTTTCAATCAAAAAAAACTCATACCTCTTGGACAATAGTTATGTAATGTGCACATTAACTTCGAATCGATAATTTTATTTGATGACACATGGAAACAATGATGGAATGCAAAAAGAATAATTCCATTGATGTGTTACTTATTTAACCTCCTCTTTATAGTAACTTCTATTATTTTATACATCTTTTTTTTCTCTATTCGTTTCATAAAATTGTAGTAATTACTTCAATATTTCTCAGGAATAAATATTCTCTATTTCAGCAGAAAATAAATTTTTAAAAGAATTTATTGAATATAAAATTATTTTCTGTTGATAGTTATGAACATATTTCTATTAATAGAAATAAAACGATTGCTTTTTATCGTAAATGCGTATTTTTGTCTACTTCTTGCTTTTTTGTTGTTGTTTTCTAATACACTATATATCTTTCAAATAACTCAAACAGCTTTTGATATGGACTGAATATCTCAGAGCTTAGATACTTAATTCTGAGCAATATATGAAGATATTCAGGTGAATCAGATAATTTTGATTGTCGGTCAATCCCAACAATCGTATTTTATTATTATTATTCTATTATATAAACTCCGAAAAATTAACTTTGATAATATACTGCGATGTATGCTATTTTAAAACAGTTTAATCAAAATTAGTTGTCATAGATTATAAAACACAGAAATTAATAGTACATTGCGTGATAAAAGTAATCATAGAATTAACGTGCGCGCATTTTTTTTTTCTTCTATTTTAGAACTTTGTACCCTTAGTAAAAATACTTAAGGCATAAAACACTTAAATAAAAGCATATAATTTTATAGCCCTAACAACATTATTTGGCGAGTTTATTAAATTTTCTTTAATGTTATGCTAATTCATTTCATTGATCTTCTGTATTTTAAATTGCTTTTTCTCACAACTTGTTTTTTTTATGACGGTCGTGTATTTGAAATGTTAAGTCATTTTAGGATTAATATAAAATCGTAAGATTTTCGCTAGATGATTTGCATACTATATTAAATAATTATGTTCGTGGAATAAGGATTTGGGTAAATAGTTATTTTTTAAAAGTCCAACAAATTTGGATGTAAGTAGTCTTTTTACTGTTTTTTGTAGCGTGTGAAAGAAAAAAAAATTGTAAAATTGTAACTAACACTAATACATCCAAACCATTCACTGAATTGTGAGAAATACTTCTAAAAAATTGAGAAAAGTATATTTCTTGAAAATATTAAATTTTGTTGAAGTTTTAGGAATTTTAATATATTGAAATATATTTGAAAAATTAAAATTAAAATAATTGTTCGCTTAAAAACAAATGTTCTTTTGAAATATATGTCTTTTTTGTGTTCAAATAGATTGAATAAAAAAAATTTCTTGTAAGAAACTAATTATAAAAAAATAAACATAGGATATTGTGCTCATTAATGTGAATTTTAGGCTAAGAAAAATAATGTTGATTAAATTATAATTTTCTTAATCAGGAAAGAAGTATCCGGGAAAAGAAGCAACTAATTTTGATTAAATATATAAATGTCAAATATACATGTGCTTTATTGTTATTTCTTTGTGTCCTCTAATTGACTCTAACACCTAAATTTGTATTTTAAGTAATAACTTGGAGCTTTCACAATGAAGTGATATAGGTATGAAACATCGTATTTCCAATAAATCAGTGTTTTTCCCCCCTCAGATTAGATAATTTATTGTAATTCCATTTTCAGAACATAAGCTTGTGTTTTATAACATGCATTTTTTTTTACCTATGTTAACATTGTATACTAAACACAGAAATTTTTATGAGTATTTTATTATTGTTGATATTACATATGTAGTTAAGAAAACAGTTTTTCAGTAATTTGATGGCTTTAAAACAATTTTTGAGTCTGAATTTGTTTGTCATACTTGTTCAAAGTCATGCATTTAAGGCCTTCCGTCCATTTTTTTTTTAAATTATATTTCCTTTATTCTTCCTTTCTCTTTGAATTGATATTTTCTTAGTGAAGTTCTTAAGACGCACCCTGATTTTTCATCCATTGAATGAGTAGAGTATTTTGTAGCGAGATTGAAAGACAAAGAACAGGAGCTAATTTAGTTGATAGTGTGTGCGTTCTTCATTAACGTTTTCTAATAGAATACACATAGAGTAATCGTCTTCTATTGTACTGATACAAATAATTTCTTTATTCGGAAATGGAAAAAATTAAAAAAAAAAATATTTTTGGGTAGCCATTTTTATCTTTCAAATCTTGTATTGTGTGTGTGTGTGTGGACCTGAAAAAAATTACCTCCAAATATAAATTTGGAATCACGAAAGAAGATTTAAACATGACATATACACTACCCAAGCAAAACTTACTGTAATTTTGCCATACAGTTATATATTTTTCCCACCAATGCATTCCTTAAATACATCTGTTATTTTCTGAGATTTATATTTTTAATCTAGGTTAAATCAGACGTAACAAACAAAACAGCGTAATAAAAATGATACATTCCCAGCATTCCGAGAAAAAAAATGACCTGGTGGCAGATTGGATAACTAATGTCTGTCTAATGGGAAACTTAAATGCGTTAGGAACTTGCCTGAGGAATATTCAATGTTTTTTTCTTGTTAAAATATTGGAGTCTTAATGTAGTTTATTGTGGAAGTTTCAACAGTAATGCACTATTTTATGATCAAAGTCTAACTATTAGTCAAAATTACAAGGTTTCATTTCTTATAGTTTCATTTACTTATAGTTTGCTGTTCACTCCAAACAAATTAAGATCAAATCTAATACTGGTACAGAAAATAAAATCTCATTGCTACCAGTTTATTTCATTTTCTCGAAATTTCTTTTTTGAAAGCTATTCAACATAACTAAACGTAAAAATATGTATTAAAGATATTTATTCTAAAATGTATGTAACCCAAAACATTGGTGTATTTCTTATAAATTTTTATGGCTAGTTCAGAACCAAATTATTCCTATACAGGGAGTCTTCTATATAATTCTTTTCTACTGATGGAAATTCTTATACAGGGTGTTTCAAAACTCATGGGAAAAACATGAGAGGTGGTAGAAAACATTTAAACAAGCTTTTTACCATACTATGAATAGGTGGAGAGAAAGTGGTGACCCGTTAGACGGCGATGTAATGGAAGGCACAAAGCACGAGTTTTCTTACACATCGTCATTTCTACCATAGAATTCAGGAGGAATGGCCTTTTCTGATTACTGTTTGTTGTCATGCCTCCAGAAATCCAAGGTAAAAATGACGACGTGAAAAAAAACTATCTTTATGCTTTCCATTAGAGTGCATCAGTGATTCACCTCTTGCTGTCCTAGTTTTCTTACACATCGTCATTTCTACCGCTTATTTCAGGAGGTATGATAACTTTCAGTATTCAGAAAAAGGTCATTCATCTTGAATTCCATGGTAGAAATGACGATGAGTAAGAAAACTCACGCTTTGTTCTTTCCATTATAGCACCATCAAGCAGTTCACCACGTGCTTTCCACTTATGTATTATCGGCTAAGATTGCTTATTCAATTGTTTTTTTATCACCTCTTAAAATTTTACTATGAGTTGCAATCAAAAATAAAATCATATAACTGACTGAAAGCATTCATCAGTGCAATAAAAGTGTTACACATTACATTTTTTTTATGGGCAGCAGTTTAAACAGAAAAAAACAATAATGAATGTTACTGCGAGTTTTCTTACGCATCTTCATTTCTGTCGTGGTTTTGAAGAGGCAAGGTGACGCAAAGTAATCAGAAATCGACATGCTTCCTGTAACCCGTGATAGAAATGACGATTGTGTTATTGCACAAAAATAAAGCAGCGTAGAAACTAATGTTCAATAATTAACAGGCAATTATTCAAAACTATTTTGTTTGACTTAGTGATAGATTTTTACAATTATTGTTTCTTAAAATTTTTCAGATTTTAATCCTAGGATTATCCATAAATTACAATTTACCTTAATAGAGGAATAAAAAGTTTCATTTTTCTGTCATAGAAACATTGTTATAAAATAAATTTAAATTGTTGAATTAAGCATGCACTATTCTTAATTTTCTTAAATATTTTTATGAGTCATTATTCCAAATGAACCTGAAAGGGATATCTTCGCATTAATATAACTAATTTATTACAAATATACTGTAAAATTTATTTCTACATTGTACATTAATAATACATATAATGTGCTAAAATGAGTTAAAATGTAGGTTGCAGAATTTTAAGATATTGTATCTTTCAGAGTTTTAAATTCAAAACCAATTTCGAAAAAAGTTAATCTAAAACCTGAACATCCTGCTACTAATTCCTTTGAATTCTAGTATGTTAATCTTCAGACTGTATTCTTCGAAATTGCAAGAAGATTATCTGAACTACTATAATCCTTGAAAAAAGTATGCTACATAACGTATATAAAAATACAAAAAAGTATAAAAGAGAAATTTCACTTCGCGCGTGTCTCATTATTTTCGAATAGCAATCGTGTCTCCATTACAATGCGAACAGCATATTTACAACGAAATTGTAGCTTACATATCTGTCAAATATCACTGAAACTCAGCAATATAAATATGTATTCTGTTATACATATATGTTCTTTGATCTATAAATCAATGGATACTCGTCCTTACATTACAACTCCAATTTATGTTTTAGTAATTTGCAAAAGATTCGAGGAATGGTTTCTTCCTTAACTGATCTTGATTGCCTTGCTTTGAACTTTAATTGTTTTCCCGATTTTAAACAGACTCGGAACCATTGTAATAAAGGGAAGAAAGAAACATATACATGGTAAAATTATAGAATTGCTTCTCTTCCAATCATGCAATTTTTATCACAATTATAGGAATGTAACCATCCGCATGAATAAAAGATTTAAGCATTTGAGCGAATATCACAGTATATTATTTGGTCTAGGCATTTCGCGATTGAGTGAATGCATTTGAAATGCGTGTTGAAGTAGAAATTTAAATAGGAAACAAAAGATTCCGCTGTGAAAATTCAATTATTTGAGTTTCAGTTGTTTCTCGTTTCATCTGACTATTCTTTATTTCTGAGTATTTCTCTTTGAAGTCAGTGTGATAGTATTTTCTTTTGGCGCTGAATGAATAATTATGTTGTCTTTTCATACCATTAAATGAATGATCTCAATAGTTGCAATTTGAAATGATATTCTCGGCTGTAAATTTTGCTCCATTTGAAATGACTAATATATATTAATAAACGAATTCTATTTTATTTATTTTTTCACATTAATAATTAATTATCGAATATCTTATAAGATTCCAAAGTAAATTTTAGAATAATCCATTCGTGTTCGTCTATTTTCCCCCTTTACAATTTATTGCGCTTTAGCTGGAGAAGGAAAGTTTAATGGCTCAAAATTTATGCATCTTTTCTTTTTGCGTGTGTACAATTTAAAGACGCACTACCATTGCATTAAATAGTGGTGGGAACAGTATGATAAAATAATCCAAAATTATGAGTATATAAACAATGAGGATTTTTAAATGAAAGCCATTTTTAATTTTAATCCATCAGTTATTTGGTATGCTTAAACAAATGATAAGCCCTATGCAGTTCTAATTAAATTTTGTTATTCACAGTAGTTTCATGTAAACTAATTTTTGAGTTACATATATATACTTTTGACTTAGGAATTTTACCTGAGGTTTTTATATATTTATGATCAGTATAAAATAAGCAGTAAAATGAAACTTCAGTTAAGATTTATTGATAATTTTTGCTATAAATTACTGGATTTTTAGGAGCTTCATGGTGTGATATCTTTTGAAGTAATTCCCAAAATGCGGAACTGGGTTTTTGGGCAGGTATCACAAAAGTAAATAGTTTCTCTTCTTCCTCCAGTTACACTCCTATTTGATCAGTCTAAATAAGTCCATGTGCTTTCCTTCTGGGTGAAAAGGTGACGATGGCCCTTGGTCAGTTCTGACGTTTTTACAGCCTTCTCAGTATTCTAAATAATCTTCGTTTTCTCTTGAAAAGTTCAAAAATTATTCATCTAAATCACAAAAATAGTCTCGATTATCAATACTAATTTCACTTATTTTATTTAATACTTCATTTTCATCCATTCGTTTTATATTTTTTTTCACACAAAAAACGTATTTCAATATTTTTATACTGACAACTAAAGAAAGATTATACAAATTTAAGTTTACTAATGAGAACATGTTTACAATTATGAAATTCTAATACAACTGATTATAACAACACCCGTTGTAATTTTAACAAGCTCTTACAAAAATGATAACGTATTACATTACACAAAAGTAAAGCAAAATATAAGTATCCACAAAAAGAATCCTAACACCGATAACCGATGCCAAGTTATTCTCCCAATACAACAATTACTCATTTGCATTAAACACTTATAGCATTTACAGTAATTTTTAAACTTAAAAACCGCGTCGAGCCACTCGAAGATGGACTTGTTGCAAGGAAATATGCAATCGAGTTGAATACCAAAGAATTAAAATTGGATAAAAAAAGCTTCCAACTAAGTCCATTAAACTATTATGTTTATTTTTATAATGTTTTCGCTAAACACGATAAAAGCTTAGTTAACTTTTTGGTCATCAATTAGTGGACGCTTAGCTTCAATAAACTGAACCTAAAAGAAAAGATTTAAGGTGTACAACATAAATTTTGTTTCGTTTTCCTATTTAATAACTAAAGAAAAAAAAAACTAATTACAGAAAAATGATATGTATTTTAAGAAAAATTGAGCTGATTCGGAATAATTTTGAGCGTCGAATTCAAACGTAACTTTTAATAATTAAAATATTTTAAATAGTGCAATTATTTAATTTATAAATTAAAGTATTATTAATCTATTGCTCTAGTCAATGCTTAGAATGCTTCCGATGTACTTTAGATGTAAAATGTTTTAGTGTTGTTTAATATTTCCGATTTTAAATTACATAGGTTTTGATTTTTTATATTGTTAAACAAAACGTTTTAGTGTACTAGATTTAAAGTCGAACATAACTAAAATTTAGCTGAGTGGTAAGAAATCACTAAATATAGAATTCCTACATATTTTTTGAAATCCAAATCTCCATTCATATTTTACTTTAATTATGCGTACTAATGCGCACTCATATATTCATATACGAACGCATACACCATAATTATGTTTTAATACTAGTAATTTAATTATTCTTAGACTTTTTAACTTGTTAATATTATTCTTAACAATCGATTTCATTATAAAAATATGTTTCCTGATTACTTCTGAAACACGATGCCATATATATGTTCATTTAAGAACTTCACTCTCTTTTTATTTAATTACCTTGTTGTACATTTAAAAGGAACGAGAATTTTGTACAGAATTAATCGTTAAGGACAATATCAAGTTAAGGCTTAAATAAGGATTATTACAAAAGCTCTATTATCATTTATTTCTCATACTAGCTTTAGTACCGTTCACACACAGTTAAATTTTTAAAATAAAGCCATGAATAAGATTTCGGATGCAGAGAAAGACTTTAGGATCATTTGTTTATGATTAAAATGCTCCAAAACTGTGCGTAGCAGAACCACCATATGGAACCCATCATAGTGGAGGGGGCAGGAGAAAATTTCAAACAATCTCGCTCTCTCAGTGTGAGTGCCATTACAAATTATATAAAATCCACTTATTGATAATCTTTCCCTTTCGTTTTTTAAAGCATTAAAATATCCCCAAAGTCTTGGGATGGTTTGATTAAAAGTCTTGATTGGTATGAAAAAGCGTCAATCCTACGATTAAACATTTATTTTGATATGAGATATGAAAGAAAAACTAATATGGCTGTATTCTTTTATTATTTTTTTGAAATCAGATTTTAAGTGAATTAAAAAAATTCAAATAGTTTTAAAAGCCTAATTAATGTAAAATTTGAAAAAAAATATAACTTTGAAATACGGAAAATTGGTGAAAAAAGGGGAGTTGTAAAATTTCGCTAAAAGTAATTTTGAAAAATAAATTGTTTTGGGTCGAATGTGCTTATACTGTTTCTTTCATACAACAGTAATGCATCTCAAATAATTTGGAATAATGCAATTAACGGTGTGCATTTGTATAAAGGACAGACAAATAGACTTTCAAATTTATACATATGAATACGGAATTTGTTTGTCATTATTGGAGAACACAAATTCATAATCATAGTTCTGGTTGAGGAGATTGAAATGGTTAATCATGGAGGAGAAAGAAGGAACATTTTTATTCATGGACATGGAAAGAATTTTAAAATGGATTTTATAAATATGCTAACGTAGCATTAATTATTCAGTTTTGGTAAAATAATCATTTTCAAATGTGGTTATATTTACAATAAATATAAAAACAACACGCTACACAGAAATGTTTTTATAAAAAAATTTATCTGACCATAATAATATATCGAATTTAAATATATCGAATGGTAATTTAATTTTAAATACTAACAACTTTAAGAATATAAATTAATTTCTAAGAGTATTTTACCAAATTTATTTTAAATTACAAAATATAATACATTATTATTTTTGATGTATAAATTTTCACTGCATAAATTTTTTTGTCTATATTTATATACAATATGGTAAAACATATTTCAGAATTGGAATTATGTCATGTTTAAACACTGCAATGGTCGCCTCAGACCTATCAGATACATTATTTATTTATTTATTATTTATTTTCGCAAATGGCTACTCGCAATAACTTATATCAGGCTCTCTTCTCTTCTATTCTTGAGATTAGTTGCAATATTTATGTCTTCTGCATCTAGGATTCACTTGTATGAATGTAATGTACATTAACCCAACTATAAGTGATGAAGGATGCTGTGTTATTTGTTTGTTATTTCTATGTATATATTTCTATGTGTGTCTATTTACTTTATTTTTCATTTCTTAGTATTTTATTTTATTTTAGCATCTCAACTAATTGTTAATTCGTACTGATTTTGTATTTGTATAATTATTGAGCATTCGCAAACCTAATATACCCAAATTCATATAGAATTCTCTCTAATTCTTAACTTTTGAATCCTAATTTATATTTCCTTAATCCTCCTTTGCTAATTAGTTTTGTTCTGAGATTTGTACACTTATTCATCCCAATACTCGATGTTAATTACATCAAATAATAAAATTTCAATCATGCATTTTGCAGATACGAGTCAATCACTAACACTCTTCCTAGTGAAATGACTATTGCAGTGTTAATGATTGCAGAAAAATTGATTTGAAATTTATTCAACAGTGCAAGAAATCATTAACGACAACCACACACAATACTGATTCATTATATTTTCTTCAATTAATTTCTATAAATAATCTTAAATAATACTAAGAAAATAAATGTTTAGTTTCTAGTTAAACAGTTTTCCCTTCGAATCATACTTATAATATCACATTGGAGAATTTATCAATTTTAAGTGTTTCGTGCGAATATAGGCTTGTAAAAGTTGAAAAAAATAATCTAAATTAAAATTATTTCACTCTCTTCTACCATTCTGCCTATAGAACAAACGAACATGTTATATTAATTCATTCTCAATGCAATTTAATTCATATATTTCATTTACATACTTTCGTGAAATAAAATCAGAAGCTGATGTTTCAAATTTATCTCACTACTAAATTTTGTTTGGAAATTGTACATCATGTGTTTAATAAATATAAATAATAAGTTTAATATATAAAGCAATTATCTTAACTGTAACCTTACAGCAATGAATGAGTTCATATATTAAATTTTCAAAGAACTTACACACATTTAACAAATAATAAATACTCTTTTCTTTCACCCTTTTTTTATACAAATAATTAAAATTCATGCGTCGTTACTTCGATCATAAAATATGTATCAACTAAACATAAACAATCTATTTTTCGAAACGATGAATGTTTACATTTTTCTTCAACAGACAAAGCAAATGTTTCACTGCCTGCTTAAAAATCGCTGCGAACTTGGCAGACAAAACTACCGAATACCTATGAGCCGAGTCAGAACATTTCTTTTGACAGAGTTCTTTGTGAATTGCATTTCAATCTACATTGAACTGAGTTTCACGTTCTGTTATGATGGTAGTTGTGTCCTTCTTGCTTAAGCTGCATTTTCAGAAAAGACGTGTCTTGAATTCCCAAGGGGAAATATGTTGGGTCCTCAGAAACATGCTTGTTAAGTAAGGCTGTGGTTGCTTTTGAACAGATTCTTAGCAATATGTATTTCCTTTTACTAGTGGTACAAAAGAAAAAGTTAGAAGCAATATGTATCTGGATTATCAAAATTTACATTTCTGTAACAGTAAATCCAATATGTTGTATATTTATTCTTCTGTGCATTTTGTATACTTTTTTTTAAAATTCCTGGGTCTTTCGAAATTTAACTATTTTATTATATAAACTGAAAGAAATATCACCTTACTGATTTGCAATGCCTAATTTCATCTCAGGAGATTTATTATTTCAGGAACTTATTAATATTTAAATAAGTAAACTATATATTTAAAGTTATAATTTTTTTAGTATTCATTGGCTTTACGAAGTATAATTAATTTCTAGTGACACTTTCATACTGGACTATTATATGATATTATCATTTTTACGATAAGAGAGAGATATTAACTTCCCAAAATCTAAAGCGGAGTTCAATTCTCTAAATAAATTAGTAAATAAGTGGTAGAGACGGAAAAATAATTGCATAAATCTGTAATATTAAATAATATATATATCCAAAACATAAGAAATCAACAAATCAAATACATGCGGAATAACCTTTCAGAATATAAGTTAGAGAAACGATACTATTTATTTAAAACAGCTGATTAAATCTTAAATACTCTGTTCACTTATCTGTAAAAGTTGTTTTCTATTATTGATTTATATTAGTACCATTGTACTAAAGTGTTTTTAATTAATGGGTTAAAGTTTACTACTAAGTAATTTTAAATTAAATTTAATCACAAAGGGAACACTTTTCAATTTTCTTCTTTGACCCTTTGAATGTAATTGCATTCTTCAGTTTATTTAATTCTATCAAAGGGAGAATTGCTTTTAGTTTATGTGTTTTCTGTGTAAATTTAATTTAATTTGCTTAATGCTGAAAGGAAGATTAGATTTAAATTAACTTCGAATTAATTAAGAAGTATCGAGCAATTTCGCATTTACTCGAATCCCTCGAAATAGTTTGTGTCGCTGTAATCTGTATAAGAATCAATACATTACCCACTTAAATAAAAATTTTATAAAAATTGTATTTTGTAAATGAATTTCTTATAAAAATCACTGAGATTTAATATAATTTATATAAATACTGGGAATAGTTATATAATTAATTTAAGCATAATTTTTAAAGTGAAATACTCAAAAATTTTCTAAAAAAATTTCGATCACAAAAAAGGAATAATTTTACTTCAAATTTAAAAAAATGAAGTAACAACTTCATTTTAAATAAAAATAGTTTCCTGGTTATATCATCGTAAT
Organism: Nephila pilipes; assembly: GCA_019974015.1. NCBI lineage: Eukaryota > Metazoa > Arthropoda > Arachnida > Araneae > Nephilidae > Nephila > Nephila pilipes. The sequence goes on along the minus strand of BMAW01059608.1, from coordinate 54,356 downwards.
TTTTTCTTTCTTTTTAAGTATGGAGGAAAAGAAAAGAAAAATTTAGACAGCATGTCAACCAAATCATTCCTCTAAAATATATAAAAACAATATTTTTTTCATAGTAATCATATTCTGGGTATTTTTTTCTTGTAAATGTTAGCATCACTTAATGTACATTTTTGCATTGAGATAATTTATAAAATATACATGAATAAAAACTGAAGGAATCTTAAATTAGATAATATTTATTATTACATATATTTGTAAAATTAAAAAAAATGTATATATATATATATATATATATATATAGGAGTGTTTATATATTATGTGTATTATTTCGGTAAGAATCTCAAATATAACTTGAACACAATTGAAAATATTATCAATGGTAATTACACACTGGTCTTATCCCATAATAATTAAGAAATAATTTGATCAACATTATAATTTATGCTTATATTTAAAGTTTTTGAATGCAAAATGACTTCCTAGGACTTAATTATGCTTATTGGTAGTATAATATCTTATATTTCTATTCATATTTTCTAAATTATGACAGGTTTCATTGTAAGGTTATACCACTGTTCATTTGTAATACGAGGCAAAGGCTAAAAAGACCGTATCCTTTGAGGCAACTCCTGATTTTTAGCTTTCTAACTGTGATTCATCTTCTTCAACAAGTCCTATCCATTCATCATACGATCGAACTCCAGTTGACTCCGGAAATCCTGCTTTCACCAGTATTGATTAATAATTCTATTCAATGGTATAAATCAATGCTATCAGTGACTCGCGAGGAAGAATTTATATATGATTCTTTCTTCTTTGGGAAGTCGTTATTGAATCCGTTAAATATTTGATTTTCTAAGCGTTTTTAGATAGATAACTACATTTTTAATGGTTAAAAAATGGTAATGTTTATCAGAGATTCGAATCTTAAAATTAAGTGTTATTTCTACACACATATTGAAGTTACAATGGTTGAATTTCTTACAGTTGCATTTCTCGTACCTGTTAAATTGGTTTTAATTCTTTGAAACAGCTAATGAATGCAATGAATACTAGACAAAACTTGAAGCAACGTTTTGGATAAAAAGCCAACGTTAACTATTGAGATTAATGTTAAAATCTACCAATAGATGGAAGCACGTACATTTCTTTTTCTCAACCCTTTCCGTTGAATAATGCTTTAAAAATATCGAAATGTGTATGTT
>BMAW01059608.1:0-50160 GCA_019974015.1 Nephila pilipes | reverse complement strand
TGGCACATTTTACAGTGGTATACGAATTGATTATACAACTAAAAATCGTTGTAGGAAAAAATAGCATAGTTTTTCATTTCATCTGATTTTAAATAGAAATAATAAACCATTTATATGTGAAAATATTAAATTAATTCTATTTAAGGATTTTTTTAAATTTATGGATATTTCCTAAAACATTTGATTTTCTTATACACTAGCTTTAGAATTTTATATTTCAAATTAATTTTCTCAACACAATGTAATTTATTGTATCACTTTATACATTCGGTACTATTTGTGTACTTTTAAATATTTTATAGTCAAAAATAAATTATGGGCTTATAAATCACCGCATGAAGGAGAAATATATATTAAACTGGTATAATAATTGATAGTTTTATACATAATTTAAGATACATTGTTTTTCTTACAAAAAAAACAGTGTAACTAATGCACCATTATTAATGTACCTAAATAACGATCTGAAATTGTTAAAAATTCCTTTAATGTATATAACATTCTTTTAAATGTATATAATTTAAGCTGTAAACATTTTTGTTCTTGTGTATTTTTACAGAAAAAAAAACTCCCCAAAATTTTTTTTGGCATAAAAAGCCTCTCTTATTAACATATCATATTACTTCGTCATGTAATTAATTTTTCCTCACAAAACTCAAATTTTTAGTTCAATAGAAATTCTGATTAGATTTATTTGTTTTATTGGTCTTCAGAATTGTTCTTATTAATACGATTTTCGAACATTTAAAAATAAAACTTTCTACTTAATACTTCTCAAAAGTTTTGATAATAATTGATATTAATTATTCAAAAGTCCAATGTACAAAATAATCAAGTGCTGAACATCATTGTTCAATATAAATTATAAAATGCAATTTCGAATAGAGTGGATTTTGAAAAATGCCTTATTTTTAGGTATTCAAATGCTCTCTGACATGGAAGCTCGTAACTCCAAACTTTTTGTTATTATATCAAATTATTTTTATTGTGTTCAAATATTCTAAGAAATCAATCCTGTCTTCATTTACCATGTATTTGTTTGTTATTAAATTTCAATAAATTTATAATGAGTATTCGAGAATTCATAAAATGTTATGAAAATATGTGTCTCAATTTAAAGTACCAACTTTGAATTTTTTTAAAATTTTCATAAGTAATTAAGCAAAACGAAAAAATTGCAATAAAATATGAGAAAAAATAATAATGGCTGAGTCTTATAAGAATAGAGCTTACAAAGTGCTTATTTTCCTCATAAAAATTGACATTAATTTATCATATAACATTTCCTTTTCTATGCTTACATTTGTAACTTTAAAGGGAAAAATATCACAGGAATAAATAAATAAATATAAATGATCAATAAAATAAATAAATTAAGACTGTTCTACGATAGAAGAAATAAAGGTTATTTTTCTTTCTCTTTAAAGGTGTTCTTTTAAATCCAATAATTTTTAAATGATTTAAAAACTTTGGAAATTTAATCTTCAGGTATTTTATTTTTACTTTTTATCTTACTGATCTATTAATTCGCTTATAATTGATTTTCATTTTTATATTCATATATTTTAAAAGCGAATAATTGTTTAACATTCTGATCATATCTTACTGTTCTTCGTTACACAGTGGTTGAATTCGAAATTAAAGAAATTTATGTAATATTACGAAATCTTAGCAATTTTTATATAAACATGGGAAAGTACAAATATAAAACTTTAACAATAAATTTTTTTCAAAAATTTACCACTATTCAAATATTTTTTTAAGAATGTAAAAATAAAGAAATTCAAATAATAAGTCTAAAAGAAATTAAAATACGAAAGAGAACCGAAAGATAGTTGTTTAACCGTGATAAACCCTTCAAAGGAAATGTAACTATTGTAAATATTCTTGAAATCTTATTTTTATAATGCATATCTACAAAGTAATTTTCTATGTACCTAGCTTATCACTTATTTCTTACATAGGTGACTGCCAAACAGTGTTCACTGAATTCAATTTATTTGTTTCTAATCTTACTGTATACTAAGGAAAAATATATCCTCATTATTGAAACTATACATAATTCTAGAGAAGTTAAGAGCGTCTTTATATAATTATGTAAGGAATTACATGTGAATCCTTATCGCTGAAAAATCTATTACTGGCTAAAAATGCAATTAAAAATGTATGTAAAAAAAATCCTATCGTTTCCGTCATGGAACTTAAAATAAAGAAATATGATCTATTTATAAGGTGTCTACCCCCGTCTAAATGTCTGCTCTCCCTTCTTAACTTGAGCATAGTAATAGCTATTACCTTTAACGTGGTATGTAGGTGTAGTGAAGTAATGTGACACTTATTAAGATCAGTTACAGCGTCACCTGTAGACAGGTTTTGTAGAGTGATCCTATCTTAAAAAGTAAGAGATATGGGTGAAAGTCAGTTATAAAATTGAAGAATGTCATCGGTAAAGTAAGCAAATATACCTGTTGCACAATAATGCCAAGAACAAAATGTGTAAAACGCATGGTTGTTTTGCGGCTCTTTCTCAATCTTATGACGTTAAAGTAACTAACACAATAAAATACTTCATATTTTGCCATGTTTGTTTTTTTTTTAAAAATTTGATGTATAAAATATATCGAGTGCTTTGTTGATTCAGTAGCCATAGTATGTGAGAAACCGATAAATAAGTTTTTCGACAGTTGAATGTTAAAATTATTAACAAGGGTTCAATCCTATATAGAAACATATTTATACTTGTATCTTTCTCAAAATGTGATGGTATTTTTTAGGAGTTTTGGACAATTTTCATGGTGCTGATACTTTCTACGTAGTAAACGACTTTGTTTCCTACATATAGTAAAGTTACTTTTTTCTGATAAACTCTCACAGATTCTAAGTATTGCAAGATATTTGTACAAAAGCTATAAGGAAAATTTCATTCTTAAATTTTTAAATTTTATTTAATTAAATGTATGAAATTACAACGACCTTCATTGTACATATTGTAATGATTGTAAGTACACTGCAGATGTTTCAAGTTATAGATGCAATAGATTTTAAGGAAGGTGTTCATTAAATACATAACGTACAAATATAAATATAGATTTAATTTTTAATGACTCGTAAATAATTGTTTATGCTTTCAAATGGGATTTTATTACTAAAACAGATACAGAAACATACCAACATCTGAATGTAAATGTATGCTCTCATTACATTTAATTTTAAAAAGTGAGGATTATTTATCTTTGATATCGAAAAAAACTAATTTTACCTTGCCGGGAAGGAAACTCAGATTCCTTAAAAACGCAAACTAAAGAAAAAAGGATCTTATTTTCTCTCGAAAACTAAACAGCGGCATTGTTCAGTTGTACGGCCTCTGCTTCAATTTCGGAAAACCCATGGTTCAAATACCGTAGCAACTTGTTTTACGGGTTGTATAAAAACTGACCTAAATACTGATCGCTGAGCAAAAAAAAATGTCTCTAAAGTCGTTCCAACTCAACATATGTGAATCGCAAGAAATTCATGTTTTATGCAAATCTGAAAGAACTTTATACCTGTTTTTATGAGACCAGAATAAAAGTAATGGTTCCTTGGGATTTTACATCAAAAATCGTAGTCATGAGAAATTTTCTAATGAATTTTACGAGATTATTCTTATTTACGATGAATGTATGAAGTAGGTCCGAACTACAGCTCGAATGTTTATAGAACGGTTTTCTGGAAGTTAGTATCTGTCACAAAAGACCATTCGAAATTATTTGAAACGCTTAAGAGAGACGGGCCATTCGACCAGCGGACCTCAATCCAGCAAATCAGGTAAAATAATTAACATGTTTAACCTGAAAATATATTAACATACTCCCTTGTCCATCCATAAAGAAGCATAAGAGTTATCAAAAGAAACCAAGGCCTTTGAAAAATCGCATTTGGAAAATTCTGAAGGACGCTGGGACTCATTCTACTGACAATTCAACTGGCAAGGAATGCTGATTGTTGCAATTTTATCCTGAACCAGTTAGGAGTAAGTCAACGCAGATAGAAGAGGATTGCCTTTCACACAATCAAATGTAAAACCTACAAAACACACATTATTGGGTGCTGAAAAATTCTGCATTTTACGCTGAAGATCGATATATAGTTTTCCGGTCAGTTAATGTTTTGTGTGGAATTTTTGATAACAGTCTCTTTGGCCCTCCATTTTATGAAGACACATTAAGTCTAGAGGAATATTTGGGGTTTCTATAGGACAACATCTGATTTTGTTGAGAATCTATCACTGCATTTAGTATTGGTGTTCGTGTTTTTGCGAATAACAGCAATCATTTTATTTTGCATTTGTGAAAAAAAAATGAATTTTTCTAGATGAGAATGTTTGCTAACATCAGATACTAATTAATTTAAGCTAGTTCAAGCATAAATTTTAGTTTAGACCAGATATGAAAATTTCAATTAGATTGTTTCTAAATATTTAGGATGCAAATAATTTATACCGAAGGGCAAAACGACAATCTGGTAAAAAGTAAAACAAATATGAATACGAATTTTTAAGTAAGGAAAACTATAATAACAAACATACATTATTTGAAGTAAATCATGTGTTTTCTTTTTTCTAAGAAGTTCTATATTATCCATAAATTTAAGACACCATTTTAGATTTCATATCCATAATAGAAGTAAATTTATTTTTATTATTTACAATCATATAAAATTAATTTAATATTCTTTCAACTTTAGAATAAATTACGTAAAATTTTGAGCATGTTTCAAGAAAGTATATCATTATTGTTACTCACATTAGATCGCAACAAGCAATTTAACTTAATTCTACAAAATACTTAAGATCTTCATCGATTTTAATTAAAAACTATCATTTCAGAGTTAATTTCGTTTTCTAAAATTTCAAAAATTACCAAAAATTGTCAAATAATCATTCTAATCTGCAAGAGCATTTTGGCTCATAGTCTTTGGGGAAATTTTATGGAAACCATGAATCTCTACTCAAAGCATAATAGTTACACTCATTCTCAAAATTTCATTTTCGCTAGTACTAAAATAGATTATTGTTTTCATTTAGGGAGAGGAACCACCCTTGGAGAACAATCCCGACTATCTTGGTAGAACATGGACACCACCACATCGAACATTCGGCAACCACTTATTCTTGAACTGGTCTAATCCTCTCCTCCAATTGGAAATGAGAAGCATCCTGGAACTATGGCTTTCACAAGGAATCGATGGTTTCTACATGAAGCACTTGGAGAATCTCCACGTTTCAGATACTGATCACATTGCACAGATCCTTCACCAATGGAGACAAATTTTGGATAGTTACAGTACCAACAGCACTCGCAAACTGTTGATGGTATCTCACGATAGCATCAAGCACCTACAGTACATCATGGATCCATTAACGTTCATGGCGATTCCTCCATTCATAGACATGGTGGACGCAAGTTTGAACTTGAAATCAAATGGAACCAATTTTGGGGTTGGGGAGGAAGTTGCTGAAATCAGGAAGTTCTGGAGTCAGTTCCCTTTCCTGCCATCGATAGTATGGCACCTGGGAGGAGTAGAGACACTAAGACTTAATGGCAGAATTGGTGGGGATTCCAACATGGCTGGATTATTTCTCTTGTCTATTCTACCAGGTTCATTCTCAGCATTCTATGGAGACGAAATTGGATTACAAGATTCAATTGATCTCACCACCTTAGAGGTAAGATGGCATTTTCTCTTGTAATGACCTGTTCTCTTTATATAATTATAATCGTGTTAAAACTATTTATTTTTATTTAAAGATTCATCCTTAGTAATTAAAATACATAAGTACTATCTTGCATGATAGCTTAAATATTTTGCTAAAAAAGGCATAATTCGTAAGTGTGGAGAGTCTTATATTTTGCCAGATATTTCTGAATAATTCAAAGCTTGTGCTCTATGATAACTATCATTACTGTTCTCTTTAATAAGTAGCTGAGGTATTCAGCGTTTTATAGCAGTTTATAAAGAAATTTAAAATGTGCAGTAACTTATATAAACAATGAATGAGACAAGTTTTTTTTGTGTGTTTTAACTTTTAAATAATTTCACCGTCAACTTAGAATATTCCTTCTAAGTAATATACTCACATGTTTATGATTCGTAAACACAAACTGCTTGTGTACTACAAAGTCTCCTCGTTTTCCGTAAAATATTAATCTATTTTGCGTTAATCTAAATATTTTAGTGTTTATTTGTTGGTCAAGAGTTTGATTTCTTTCTTTTCTTTTATTTCCAACTAAATTTACCTCATTGTTCTTAATATTTTATGCGCAAAAAAGAAAGTAGTATATGAAAATACAGTTAAAAGCTGGAGTTTTTTAAAGAAATGACAATACAACATTAAAAACTATTTTTCATGGAATGCATATCGTACTCCAGAAGCTCAATTCTAAAGAAATACTATTGGGACTTTTGAGTGCATTTTATATCATACAATCTTCAGAATTTGATTATGCTTTGAAATTGTTGATTTTTATTTTAATATTTATAACATTAATAAAATTCATAAGGACTGTACTTAGTAAGGAAACTTAGAATTATCTTTTTTAAAACGTTTTGACATTTCTTTAGTGTTTAACTTACTTAAAATCAATGTTCGAACAAAGTAAATAATTAATATTTAAACAAATCAATGATTTTCTTTGTAAAAGCGATTTCTATACTTTGGAATTTCATACCAGTATGTTAATAAAACTTTGGTATTTTTAACTTCATCTATATGACTCTAAATATTTTTTTTTCTCCTTCGAAGAAAACCATTCTCAGTATTTTAGTCCCAAATAATGTTTCGAGAATATAGTTACCCTGCATTAACAATGCAATCGTTTGTTTTTTTTACGACTTGTCTTTTTATTGTATCCAGAAAATTAATTAGCCCAAAGACTCACCTGTTTGACAATATAAAAACCACAAAATGGAATCATGAAGCGAAAATGAAACCCACGAAACAAAAAAGGGAAGAAAGATAAATCAAGTGCTGAAATTTTCTTGACAGAAAACACGGTATCTCCATTTAACAACTGAACTTTGCCCAGATTCCCGCTGGACTACTGCCAAATGAAGAATCTGGAGCACGGGTCGTCAGCCCAGCAGTCTTAGTGGCGACTTTTGTACACCAATTATGTACATTTTCCAGTCTTCTGGCTTATGATAGCGCAGAATTAACTCATGACCTTAACTAAATTGACGGTTCTCGGATCGAATTTTGTACTTAAATGTTTTTTGTTTGCCATTAGTTTTTTTTTTTAATGTTTTTCTGTTCAATTATATTGGATATCGTTTTCGAGCAAAATTGTAACTTTATTTTTCTTGAAAAAAACTTATTGGTGATACATAGTACAAAAAAACTTATACACAATGTATATTAATACTTTTTTATTATTCTAGTAAAAGGATGCGTTTTTTCGAAATGACTTTAAGTGTAATTTTTTCAACGTAACTCAAAATAACATCTTGGAATTTGTTAAGAAAAAAATAAGGAATAAACGAGATATAGAATAATAAAAACTTATCGATCTATTATTAGTCTTTGCAACTCAATCTTTTTAATAAAAATTCTCGAACTCTTCTGACATGAAAAATTAATCTCTAGAAGTACTAGAAAATAAAATATAGTTGCAATAATGCCTCGAATTATTTGCATACAAACGGTTGTTTTAATTTTATTTAGTGAATATAACAAAAAATTCCAATTCAATCGAAAAAGTTTGGTTTGGTTTTATTAACGTTGCACTAGAAACAACACGAGGGCTATTGGAGACGGACCTAAAAAATTTGAACTTCGGCCAAGTGACGAGGATCACACCTGTGCTGTCACCTCCTCTTCTAACTTCCACATCACGCCAACGGGAGGACTTCGGGCCTCGACAGATTTTACGTACATCATCCCTGGCTACACGACGGTCTTTTGTGGTATCAGGGTTCAAATCCAAGACTCGACAAAAACAAAGCCGGCCACAGGTGAGAGTGCATGGCCACCAGTCTACAGCGGCTACATTGATACGAAAAAGATTAATTCATTAAAATATTGAATAGTTAATTTCTAAGATGAATAATTATAATTTATCAATGATTAATTGTTGTTAAGAATCAAAGTCAAAATAAAATTTCGAATGAGAAAATTAACGAAACATAGATTCTACCTACTTCAGGGGTGTTGAAAAAATTTCATAAATAAATAATTCAATTAGCTATTACTTTCTTAATGAATCTTTAATTTTAATTCTGTAGATATATATTTTATTAAATAAAAATTTTATTTATTTAATAAACAAAATTTTGAAATATTTATAGTTGAAATTTAAATTTCATAAGAAGAAAGCAATCTATTAAAGTTTAATATATTTGTCAAATGCCGTAAACAAATGTTTACCGCGATTGGCATAAAACTATTTAACTTCAGAATTCATTTATCGATTTTTTCTTCAAGTTATACCTGAAATTTTTAACATAAAATTATACTAAAACATTCAAGAAACCCAGTTTATTTAGCTGCCAGCTTTCTTTATGAAAAAATGTACATTTCATATAAAATATAATTTTATTATAGTAAATATATTAATAATGTAACTTCTGAGTAACTTAACATAAATTGATAAACTAAAAATATCTTCCTGGAAACTTGCAGCACATTTATATTTCATACATTCTTAAAGATCATAACTAGCTATTTTAGGTACCTCATTTTGTTTCTTAGAGATGTGTTAAATATTTGAACAATTATATTCTAAAATACTTCACTCCTTTTGTAAAATTAAATTGAAAGCGTTCGCTTACTTCTCAAAACTATTCATTTAAGATTTATTCTAACTCTTTAAAAATAACTTTCGTATATTTTAAAATTAAATATTAATACAAATCTTAAATATGGGGTGTATTTCAAAATAAATTGTAAGAAATTTAGCAGTTTTCCTAAGAATACAATTTTCTAAGATAATATTTATCCGAAAGAGAGAGTAATTTTTTCAAAAACTCTAAATATAGGTATATTCCGTGCCTCATTGTATTGCTTATAAAAACATTTAAATAATTTATTACAATTTTTTTTTCTGCATTTACGAGTATAATCAGAGGGGGAAAAAAAGAAAAGTTTATATTATGTATAATTTATTTAACTTTCTATAAGGAAGAACGTATTTTTCTACATTAATTAATTGTATATTAATGCCGCATATAGAAGTAACATGAAGTATTAGCGACAGATCTTGTAATTTTGAACCCTGTCAAAAGACGCGGATGACACCTGAGCTGATCTTGTTCACCATATTTTGAATGTAAGGCTGGTAAAAGGACTTGGAGCCCAGACAGAGTGTATCAGCCCCTCTACAAGGTGGTTCTTAAGCGACATCAGGACTCCAGCCTATGACTCTACGAAACAAAGCCGTCCTTGATTTCATGACCATAACTACTAATCCACTGCGCGGATCGCAATAGATAAATTAGTTTCTAGTTGTATTTTATTTAATCCTATCCGAAACTCTTTTCAAGCATTCTTGCTTATCCCTTTCGCTATCAGAGGGAGAAAAAAGAAGTGCTTCTCTGGGCCCGTGGCTTCTTACAGCGGAGTGTCACGCTGTGCCCAGACAATTTTAGATACTAAACCTAATTCGTGAAAAAGTTCCTCTGAAATTGGCTATTCATTAAAATATTTTGGTATTTACATATCTTATTTAAAATGCATTAAACTTAATATATACAAAAGAAAAAAAAGGATTTAATCGAAAATTGAACGTTTTATACATAAAATTACACAAGAAATCATATAATTTAAGAACATACAAAATATACCTACATTTGTTACACAAATTTCATGGTGTAATGATGTACCATTACATGGAACATATAGATAGAAAAAATAAATCTTATTTTGCTGTATGGTATATCTATGAAAAAAAGTCAATGCATAGTCCAACGTCACATGTCTTACACACATATTTTGACTCTTCACGCAAGATTTTGAGCAAAGGGCACATCTTCTTCGCTCACCCTTTTTTTTACTTTAATGTCTATGTACAGATTTGGATTATTTTCGCTAACATCACTGTCAGATTCATTCATTAATTCATAAATCTCGCATGATCATGAGTTTTCATCATTTTTTTATGAGTTGAATGGTTATTCTTTGTATTATATCAACTCTATGTACACACCAAATATCACTAAATTCTGTCCAGTAGTTCTAGAGATGATCAACCAATTCGGAAAATTCTGTTAATTTTGAACACCAGTGTAAGTCAAAAAATTGTGGATGCACTGTTGAGAAAGGAACTATGAGTAGGAATTAGCTTAAATGAAAAAGTGAGAATGATACTTTTTATATAGACGGTCTTCTTTTCAAATATGTATTACGGGAAGAATAGCATTACGATTTCATGATTTTTTTTCTATTATAGATTGGTCAAATCAGTTGGAGGCGCTGTCTTACAATGAGAATAAACCTTCTTAAGGGTTTCCTTCAAGGCAGTGTTCTTTCCCAAACTAAGATACTATATATACGTATAATCTTTTTGAACATCGGAATCGAGGGGATTGAATGCACGTTTTATGAGGATGATATTTTTATTTGTTATGCCCCTTACGAACCCGATATTGTTTGTAGAATATTACAAAATACTTTGGGAATAACTAATATGTAGTACAAATATTAGAAATTTAGTTTAATCCCAGGCAAAATTTCAATAGCGGTGTTTTTAAACTAAATAATTCAAATATTTCTTAAATTAATGTTGAGGGGGCTCCCTCTCATGGGGCAATCCCTCAGCAAAGTTTTGGAAGTATGTTTTTTCAAATGAAATAAAAATATCACTATCATTAAAATATAATAATTAAAAAATCCACATAATAACATAATAATAACATTAAAAAATCCACAAAATGATTTTGAATGACCGTAAATTGAAATTGAATGAAATAGCAGACACTCTAAAGATATCAACTGAACGTGTACATCCTATGATTCCCGAATATTTGTGTATGAGAAATCTCTGTGCAAAGTGGGTGCCGCGCGAGCTCACTTTTGACCAAAAACAACGACGAGTTGATGATTCGGAGCAGTGTTTGAAGATGATCAAACGTAATAAACCCGAGTTTTTGCATCGATATGTGACAATGGAAGAAACATGGCTCCATCATTGCACTCCGAAGTCCAATCAACAGTCATCCGAGTGGACTGCACATGATGAACCCGCTCCAAAGCGTGGGAAAACGCAACAGTCGGCTGGCAAGGTTATGGCGTCTGTATTTTGGGATGCGCATGGAATAATTTTCATTAACTACCTTGAAAAGGATTAAGGACCATCAACAGCGACTATTACATATTGTTATTGGACCGTTTGAAGGACGAAATCGCCGAAAAACGGCCGCATTTGAAGAAAAAGAAAGTGCTGCTTCCCCAAGACAATGCACCGTGTCACAAGTCAGTGAAAACGATGGCATGAATTGGGCTTCGAATTGCTTCCTCATCCACCGTATTCTCCAGATCTGGCCCCCAGTGACTATTTCCTGTACTCAGATCTCAAAACAATGCTCGCTGGGAAGAAATTTTCGTCGAATGAAGAGGTGATCGCCGAAACTGAGGCCTATTTTGAAGCAAAGGAAAAATCGTACTACAAAAATGGTATCAAAAAGTTGGAAGGTCACTATAATCAGTGTATCACCCTTGAAGGGAATTATGCTGAATAAAAAAAACAAATTTTGCTTAAAAAATGTGTTTTACTATTTTTGACAAGGCCGGGGACTTTTCAATTGACCTGTTATAAGCCAATGCGATACATTTCTAAAGCACGTATTACTCAAAATATCTTTACATATAAAATTATTTGTCAATTCCATCTCAGACATTATAAGAAATTTCTCTAAAAATGTGAGAATCAGCGAAAGAGTATATTTGTAGTAATATTCAAAAATATTTCTTTAGTTAAATATTCATATTTTTATTTAAAAAAATTTTAATTTCATATTTTGCTTTGTGAAATAATAAAAAAAATAACTGATTCATTATGAAGATTAAATTTTTGTTTTATTTTCAAGTTATTTGAATTTTTTACTCATTTACTTTTATTAAATATAATATAAATTTACTTTAAAAACTTCAGGTTATATTTTCATTAAATTTTTTTTATTTTTTATTACTTATCACTAGTAATATTCACATAATTATTTTTTTTATTTAACATTATTTTTGTATAAATTTTTCAAAAATATTATTTTTAAATGTTATTATGTCTTACTTTTCCACATTTATGTATATATGCTTTTTTAAAAAAATCTTTTATTCCGATTTATCAATGCATTTTTATTTCATTTTGTTGCTTTTATGTACCATATAATATATAAGAAGCATTCTGATTCTACAAAACATCCCATTTAGGGAATTACATAAGAATAGTAAAATTTGCTTCACAGGAGGTATTCGAAATCAATAACTTCCTTGCTTTTGTGCTTGGAATTCATTATTATTTGAATACAATATTTCCAATGAAAAAATTCAACTTATTTTATTTGTGTAAGACAATACATTATTTCATTTTCTCCCTATTCTTTACTTGAAGCGGTTATATATATTATCATAAGTATGGTCCTTGTCACTTGATCGTGGTTTAAAACTATTAGCTTTAGAATAACTACAATTTACCTAATTAATTTCTTAATAAATTAAAAAAATTATTTCAGTTAAATATTAACTTTAAATTAATAAATAAAATTAATCAATTTAACTTATTGAAAAATTACTCTTAAAAAGAATTTACATGTTATAAAATTGTGCATACTACGAGAGCTGTTCAAAAAGTTTCCGAGTTATGAATAGGATATGGAAAATGGTAATACTTTCCATTGATCCTTTATTTTCCCTTGAAGTCCGAAAGTATGAAGCTCTTCCTACCCCAAGAAATTATTGTCGTTTCTGGTAAAAGAAATCATCTTCGCCTTCTTGGAGCAGATGCAAGGGAAACAAGCTATTGTTTTGATCGTTTCTTGCTTTTCTCTCAAAATCGAGATCTAATCGATACTGACAACTCAACGTGACGCGGCAACAATTGAATCTCTATTTGGTAACAAATGTCTTCTGAAATAAAACTAATCAATAAATCAGTGTTATATTTGCTTGCGCATCATTTCTCAGTGGTAACACGTAATAGTAGCAACATTTTGTCTTCACAATGGCAACTGTCACCATAACAGGAGTCTTATGGACAATTTTACCTAAAAGAATATTTTTTAAACTATTTTGTCTAAAAGAATATCCTGTTCCAGTATCAAAGATATATCATATACGAAGAAAAATGTCAACTGAAATTAATCTTAATAAAATTTGGGTTTATGACCACTAAAAAGGTTGCAAATATTTTATTTATTAACTAATATACACTGGTTATCATAAATTAAGGAAAAATCACAAAAATAGCGATAACTCTTTCAAAAGTAAGCCAAACCGTGCAAAATTTGCATATGTTGTCCACTAAGAGTAGCTGAGTAAAATTGCAATATGCAAATTAGTGACGCTGCACTCGGCTTACGTCATCTGCCTGGAGCATAAAAGTCCAAGTTTGAGAGAAAGCACACAAATTTTACTGTGATTGCGACATTGAAAATCTGAGATAGCCAATTCGTAATAATGACCTCTAGGCATCATTTGCCTGAAGAACTACGATGGAGAGCCATCGGGAGACTAGAGGCAGGGCAGAGTCAATCAGAAGTGGCCAGATGGCTAAATGTGAGTCCATCTGTGGTTCATAGACTTTGGAGGCAATTTCAAACCACAGATTCGGCATCTAGGAGGTTCAGTCAAGGACGGCCAACTGTTACGACCAGTGCCGATGACCGATATTTGACATTAAGTGCACGCAGGAATAGAACCGCTACTCCGACACATCTTAGATCCTCTCTTGCTGCAGCCACCGGAAGGTTGGTGTCAACGTCAACTGTGCGCAGAAGGCTCCACGAAGGTGGTCTGTATGCGAGACGACCAGCCATTTGCGTGCCGCTCACATCACGCCATAGGAGAGACCGTTTGCAGTGGGCCCGACAACATGTCCACTGGACGTCAGATCAATGGAGGCCTATTCTCTTTACGGATGAGTCCAGGTTTAGTCTAGAAAGTGACAGTAGACGTTATTTGATATGGAGAGAACCTGGGACCCGTTATCATCCATCAAACATCCGTGAAAGAGATGCATACGGAAGAGGCAGTGTCTGTGTTTGGGGAGGCATATCCTTAGGAGGGCGCACAGACCTCCATGTCTTTCCAAGGGGAACCGTGAATGCTCAGGTTTATCGAGACAACATCCTTGATGCTTATGTGCGCCCATATGCCGGGGCGATTGGTGATTGCTTCCTGTTACAGGACGATAATGCAAGACCACACAGAGCTCGCATTGTTGATGATTATCTTCAACAGGAAACAATTACGCGCATGGAGTGGCCAGCTCGATCCCCGGACTTGAATCCTATCGAGCACGTTTGGGATGCTCTAGGGAGGCGTGTATCTGCCATCAATCCGCCCCCTCAGACCCTTGCCGCGCTTGCATCTGCTTTACAAGAGCAATGGCTCTCACTTCCTATTGAACTGATAGACCGTATAATTGAAAGCATCACACATCGCTGTTTGTGCTGTATTACTTCTAGAGGCAATCATATTCCATATTAAAGGTACTTTTTCTATTGCAAACCGATACTTCCAATATGTTTATTTTATACATGTGCTAATTTCTATACTACTATTAATGTCTGATAATTTCTTTTTATGTTGTTTAATACCTTACTATGTGTTGTATATTGTGGGTAAGTTTCATAAAATTCCATGTGTAATTTCTTGAGTTATCGCGATTTTTGTGAATTTTCCTTAATTTATGATAACCAGTGTAATAGTATCATGCCCCAGGCGTCGGAAATAATAGTGCTGATAATATTCCAACCCCTGAAAATATGAAATTTTTATTTTATTTATTATTAATTGTATTAAAATCAAATAATTTAGATTGGAAAAGAATACATTTTTATTATCATTCTATCTTACTCCCTTTTAAATGAGGTTGTTTATTTGTATGGTTTCTTTCTTTTAATAAATAATAAAAGCTTTCCTATTTTTGAGTAGAAATTAAAGTTTCTTGAAACACGAAGAAATATTATGTTTAAATATGAAAATAACTGATATATCCGTGATGGAATGAAACGCCTTAATTAACCTAAAACTGGTAGAGTAATTAAAGCCTTTTATGTTAATTTTATAAATGCATTTTCAGTAAACTTTTCTCTTTGATTAAGATATTCATTATCTAATATGCTATCTTCATACATCAGATGAAACTACTTCTGTGTTATGCCATAAAAAAAAATCTACGTTCGCAATTATTTGCAGGTGATAATGCTACGGTTAAAGCAAAGGATACTTAACAAAATTTTGTAATCTTTTTTTTTTTTGTGAGTTATTCTTTATTTTGTAATTCTTTTAACACTCCTCTCATGTACCTTCCGCCCCCCATGCTGAATTTTTACCTTATTGCTTATCCAGAACATCGAAACCTTACAAAATTAAAATCTTCTTTATTAAAAAGACTGAAACGTTATCAATTTATATGCAAATGTATATTTTATACTGTCTCGTTAGTAACTTGTTGTAAAAAAGTGACATTGAAATTCATTTGTAATTTTGAAGCTTTGTTGGGAGTTTTATATGTGTCGTTGTTTTTCTTTTAATACTTAACAACAGACCGTATCTCTTGCATGTAATTATAAGAAAAATCTCAAAAGCAGTTACTATTTTATGAATATTTAACAATTTTTTTGTATTTCTTTTATTTTCTCGAATATTCTTGAACAGAATTAGGTACAAAGACTATTAAATAAGAAAAAAAAAAATAATTCCATACTCAGCTAAACATGGAAATAATAAAATCGTACGAATTTCTCGCTCAATTTTTATATAATATTCTCTACTTACTTCCATATTAAGCAATTTCAAGTATGTATTCTCTTTTTAATACTTCCGGCCACGGTTACCTAGTGGTCATGGTTACGGACTCGAGGCCGGCGGTTTTAGTCTTCTCGTGGGTACGAGCCTCAATGCTACGAGCCTCGACGAAATATGCTCAGATATCTCAGTTAGTCAAGTAGTGGGTTCGAGTGGGGGCTGATGCTGTTAAATCTCTAAGAGCCAAAAGTCCTCCCATTGGCGTGATGTGGAAGTTAGGACAAGAGGGTGCCAACTTAAGTATCGTGCTCGTCACATGACTGAGGTTCAGAATTACAAGGTCTGTCGATAATATCCTACGTGTTGCTTCCAGGGAGAGGTTAATAAAACCAAACCCAACACTTCTGTTATCATAGACAACACATCTGTACTACCAGTTCGTTTGAAAATAACAAAATAATTTTTTTATCTTAACAATTATTAACTTCAAAAACTACTCTTTAGAAAATGCAGCAAAGACATTTTCTAATAGTAAAAATGCATTGGATAGAGGGGAATACGTTTTTTTTTTTTTTATCTGCGATGAAAATAAAAGATAACATACAATTGTTTCTTAACCGATCTAACTGTATTCATCCGCGGAACCATAATAAAGTCTAAAAAAGTGTTCAAACAACGATATCTCGAGTTTAGCGTCACGAACAAGAAGCAGAGAAAACGAATACTCGAAACCTGTGTTAGCCTCCAGAAGAAAGTAGAAAATAAAATAAAATAAAACCGAAAACAATGTGACAGGATCTTCGGAAAATAGCCAACCATTTGGCATCATGTCTGTCAAGCCGAGGAAAGAGATACGGTTGACCAAATGTCATAGGAATGAAATGGAGTCAGGAGGGAAAAAGTAACAAAAGAAAGACGTCGTCGTTGTAAAAGCATTTCGGGAAAGAGATTACGTCTTGCTGCTTCTTGCATTACGGACAATTTTCTACAGTCTTTTTCTTTTCTCTGAAAAAAAAAGGAAAACCTTTACTTATTATTGTGGATTCCAGTTACGTTAACTTCTCATTGCAAAGCGTGAAACCATCTTTTAGAGAAAGGAATTGTGTTTTGGTCACAGAGAGAGAAAACGAGATAATTTGGTTTCGATTGCGTTAACATTTATGCTATGGAAAATGCTCGGCTATAGTTAAAACAGAAATTAACTATGGATTATTATATTTATGAAACAACAGAACTAAAATACAACTTTATATTTTTTTAATATCAAATATTTTGTGTATGTGAATAACAAAATTTTGGTGTAATTTATTCCAGTAGTGTCTGTTCTAAAGTGAAAGTTTTGCAGACATTTCAAATCTCGAAATGCGCCATTATGTGTAAAGTTTAGGTTTTCTAAATTTAAGTCGAGATAAAGATAAAAATTCACATATTTCAAAGAGTTTTAAGCATTTTTAATCTACTGTACTTTACAAAATATCAATATTTGAAAGATGTATTAATTTTCAATTTTGGAACATATGAACTACTCCGCTAAGAGATAAAGTTGCATTTTATGTATTAGTATGTGTACCGTATTTCCAACTAATGCAAATGTGAGGTGAAAAAGAATTGAATAAAATTATAGTTTGATTAAATTACTTACAACTTATTAATTCCCACTCATAAACAACGTAAAGTCTATTGCAATGGACCATAAAACGTCCTCGTCACGGACGACAACTGAGCAGGCACCCTACTCTCTTAATTTCTATACCATCCAACCATGAGGACTTGAAGTCCTGACAGATTTCATGAGCATTAAATGAAAAAAATAATATGTAATATATATATATTTCCTTTTTTGCTTAATTTTATTATAAATATGCCTGTTGTGTCGCAATTGCAATACAAATGAATTTCTTCATCTGTAATTGGAAAAGGTAGTCGGGGTAGTAACATAAACATCAGTGAAAAAAAAATCTATTACACAGTTTCATATGCTTTTACAAATTTCTAATTCATTTTTATAAATTTTTCCTGTTATCCATAGATTGTTTCTTGTAAATTGAATGGTTTATATACAAATGCATACATGTTTCAATTATGATGTCTTTACTGCAACAGTCGTACATACTTCGGTGTATATTATATCACTATACGTTGACATATTATACTTCAACATATTGTACTTCATGTATCCTACTCATACATGTAAATTCTCTTTATTACAACGTTTTTCTGAATTTCTCTTGGTGTGTATGTGTGAGTGTGTCATCAAATTTTCGATCGTTAATTTAACCAACTTCCCATCAAGCTAGAGCTTTGAAATTTTGGGAATCGTTCATACTCGCCTAACAATGCAATATTTAGACGTTTGCGACAAGTTTTAACTTATATATTTTTTTAAATAATGCAGTTTAGCCCAATCACTTGGTGCAATTTGAATAATTGCCAAACTTAGCGAATTTTTTTTTTTTGGCTGAATGTTAAGTCCGCTTCGCGGACCAATTTAGCAACATTTGGCAAAATACCGCCTAATAATTCCTGTCTCCAAGAGTGGTTTGACTAAACTGTATTCCAACCATTTAATTTACTGGATTAATTAGTTTTAGTTAGTTTTAACGTTGTTATGTATTTCACTTGGTGTGTGTCTGTATGTATGTGTATCAGTGTGTCATCAAATTGTCTATTGTTAATTTAACTAACTTCCCATCAAGCTAGAGCTCTGAAATTTTGGGAACCATTCTTATTTGCCTAACAATGTAATATTTAGATATTTGCGACCAGTTTTAACTAAAATTTTAATAATTTTTTTTATAAACTTTGCCACCATATGAAAACGTTGTTTTTAAAAACGTTGGTTTTTGTTTCGAATTATTTAACTGTGCTTTACAATTTTTAAACAGAATTTGAAGTACAATTATCTATTTTAAAATTCAATGTATAAATTTGAAATCTAAATAGCTAAATCAGAATATTTTTGTCAGCAATGAGAGCAAATGATATTAAAATAATAACAATTTTTGTTGTTAAAATATTTGCCTTTCTATAACAAAATTAAATATAAATTTCTATCTTAAATTTTTTATCTTAAAATGATACTCACATACACTGTATGAAAGTATTTTTAAAATAAAGTTATTTTATTAAAATTTCAAATAATTTTGAAACTTCATCTTAAGGTCTTTCGTCTTTTAAATAATAAATCAGTTAAAAATAAGTATTTTGGAAATAGTATGAGTAGAATTTTTTTTTGTAAGAGATTGTTCAGTTCATGTTTATATAAGTCACGTTTCAACTAACTTGAAGTTCAACTTTAGAAAAAATGGAAAGAAATGACTAGCAAATAGTTATTTATACAAACGGAAACGAGTAGATATTATATAAATTTGTTTTGAAAAAGAAATAGAGTATCGTATTAAATTAAAATTATTTAAGCACATTTAATTCTGGGAGTAATGAGATCAGATAATTACAAAGGATAACTATTTATAGATGATTTCCTTATTAATAATCTAGGGTTGGTTATGTGCACTGTCACTTCCTCCTCTCACTTTTACGTCGAGTGGAGCAACCCAAACTGACGTCACACCCCTTCAATAGTGCCCTGTACGGGAAAATCACTAGGACGGACGATAACCATTAGACGCAGGAGAAAGACATTCTGCTTGGTGTTTAACATATATCTTTTAATATTTCATCCTTTATTGTGTTCAATAAATCATTTATCGTCCTAAGGTTGTAGTCATTTTCCCATATAATTAAAATACTTATTTACTTCTCAAAATGAACCGTCATCTTATTTTAGCCCCCCCTTTTTTTAATTCTAGATTCCCACATGAATAGTCTTCTTAAATATTGACATAAAAATATTACTAGCATTTTATATGAATTCTCATTCTAATATAGTTGTCCCTAAGCAAAACAATTTGACAGACGATTTTATTATACGATTTGGTGTGACAACAATCACCTACATAATACTAAAAATTAAGCTTTATTATTCGTTTTAATCTTCTTTTAAAATATCTTTAGAACTTACATGCTCCCCGCCAAAAATATACTGATTAATTTTTAGTTTCTTAAGCTCAGGAAAACATGGAAACAAAAATACACTGAATTTAATTTTTAAGGTATATTGGAATAGTAGACTTTTTTTTTATTAATAAGCAGTTTTACTTTTGCGAATTCATCCTCTTAGTCTTTTTCTTTATACTTCATTTCTCGTCAAATAATGCTATTAATATTTCATTCAGATATATATATAGTATCAAAAGGAATGATTGTAAGAATTTTAAAAAAAACCTGCCATGGACTTAAAAGTTCTGTACTTCATTTTGCTGGTTCAAATAAGAACTGAAGAAGGGAACAGACATTGAAGCAATCACGATTAGAATTATTTTTTCTGAGTTACATGTGAATATGTAAGAAATTTCGATTGTTTTTGAACTTTTCATCAATGACATACACACAATTTCTCTTTCTGTGACAAGAATATTTGAATTAACAACGTATGCAAGATTTTAGTACATCACCTTTGCTTTAATTGCTTTTTTCTTTAGTTGTAAGATGTCTTTGTTCTAAAAAAAGACAGTTTTATTTATCTAAGTATACCGACAAACAAGAAAAATGTTTTGTTCTTTCACGCAAAATGTTACCATTTTGAATAACATAACTGAAGAAATTGAAGCCATATGGTCTAAGTGATTAATCTATTTCTTAAGAGTCTTCTAGCAAAGTTGAATTGATTATTAGACTGTACGAGATCTTTTCTATAATACCCAATACATTAAAAAATATTTAATGAATCGCTTAACTTTTGATTCTAAGTAATTTTTTTTCAAAATTTGAATGATTTTTACTAAATTATAAATATTTATATTTCATCGTAAGGAGACATGTCTATAGGCCACGCTCATTTAGAAGTTTTTATTTGAGGAAGGGTGTACCTGTACACGAATAAAATAGTCTATTTTCTAACTTATAAATTTATCGGCGAGGGAAATATGAAAGCTACTGAAATAGGACAATCACTCTTACTAAATAGTTCCCTATGGTACTTTTGTAGAACCTTTCTTTTTATTAATCCTACAAGAAAATGATTCACGACTTCCTTAGCCATTATCTTCTTAATTTAAATAAACAAAAACTGTAATAATAACTTTTTTTTATCTTTTTTTTGAAAATAAAAGGAATAGGATTGTTACTGATAGCTCTGTTTAAGATATTTAAAGCTCTTTTTCATGTAAACTTCATTATTTTCAATTTAAATCTTATGGGCCTGATATTGTGTGATGTGTTTTGATAGCAAAATAGTGTAATTGTAAAAATAATTGCAATAAATTATTAATGTAACATTCTGTTTTACTTTCATAGGCTATTATAGAACCACTTAAATAAATTCAGTAATGAAACTCGAAATTTCTAAAAAGTATTAATAATTTCTTGCTTATGCCACTAATAATGTGGAGTTTAAATATATATTTAATAATTTAATTATCGTTTATACTTGATGAAGTCTTAGATTAACATCGAGAGAATAAATGTTTGGTATAAGAAAGTTGCAGGTATTAAATATTAAGAAATAATAAACAAACTCTTAGAGCTTACAACCAATATTTATTTATAATAGCACTTCTAATATAACATATAAACTCATAGATCCTCTTCGTCTTTAAAAGTCTCGTATTTTTTTCTTATGAAATTGTTTATTTTGAAATATTTTTTCTAGTAAATTGATCTAATTGCAGTACACTAAAAGTACTTTCCCCAAACTGAATTTCGTTAAATTCAGCCAATATATATATTATATATTTTTCACATTCAATGAATATATTTCTATTTCTTAGATAGTATTTATTCGCTAGTGTTTACACTATTTTTCTTTCTCTTTCTCTTTCTGAATAGTGAAGTACAAAAAAAAAAAAAATAGTTTGAACTTTTACATCTGCGCTTTTCTAGGGAGAACAAAATCTATGAAAAACTTTCAAATACCATTATTTCTCTAAATTAATATAAAGTGTAGAAAGCAGAAGAAAGATTCAAATATTAAGTGAATTTCAAGAAGGAATAAGGGAGGAAAAGTAAGCTGGAAAATATCAGGACTTGTGAAAAAAGAAGTACCAAGTGTGGTATTTTTGCCATATCGAGAAATCACGGCATGAAATATGGATGATCAACTCTCAGTATAAAGAAATGGTGTCAGAAGCGAAGCACAGAACAAATGGTGGGCATTGTAAAAGCTTTTGGGGATAGAGATCCTGTTTTGTCGCCTCTAAATTGGAAGGCATTTCTTTCTATCTTTTTTTTCCACGGAAGAAAGAGTACTTCTTTCTTTTATTTCTGTAGTTTCTTACTAAAATTATGCTTCATTACAGTATTCGTATTTTCTTTCGTGACTGAAGTTTTTTTATTTGTTAGTTGAACTTTGAACCTAAAATATAGTTTAATCAATGAATTTTGGCTTGGGTAATATTTCATCAGAAATATTTAATACTTTATAATATGCAATGTTAATGAAATTAGAAGGCCAATTAACAATTTTTTAAAATTGTTCTCAGAAACAAATGTGAACTTTTTTTTGGATGAACTTTTTCTTTATGAATTTTTCTCGGAGATGTTTGGCAATATACTGTTAGAAAAAAATTTATCTTTGCTGCAA
The DNA here is from genome assembly GCA_019974015.1 of Nephila pilipes. Taxonomy (NCBI): domain Eukaryota; kingdom Metazoa; phylum Arthropoda; class Arachnida; order Araneae; family Nephilidae; genus Nephila; species Nephila pilipes. The sequence goes on along the minus strand of BMAW01059608.1, from coordinate 27,580 downwards.
TAGCGCATGTTTAGTATGTCGAAGTCTAATTAGGTCGTATAAAGTTGCGTGTAATAATCTATCATAGTAAAGTTGTTCGAATTAAATGTACTTTAATGTGTATTACTTTCTATTCACAATTAATTATTTATTATGTAAAAAAATAATTTACAGTGATTCTTGATTCTCGCAGAGTGTCGCTTTAGTATGCCGGGTTTTTCACATAGATGGAAAGAAAAAATATTTAGATTTTAAAACAGTATAAAATTATGATTTTATTAGTTACTGAAGCATATTATAAATGGAAAGCAATGTTTTATAAAGAATCATATTTAATGTAGGAAATTCATAAAAAGGATCTGTCGTGATTTATTAATATTTCCTTTTAATCTGTACATATACTGCCCGACACAGTATATACTATACAATGATGATTCGGCCATATGTAAGTTTCGAGGAATATGCAACTAAACAATTTATGCAGATAAAATGCAAATTAGTAGAGGGAGTGACAGATAAAAGGAAAGGAAACGTCAGTTGAACCAGCAATAGTTACTCTCTATTGCATAGGGAATCCAGAATTTCAAGTTCTATGTTTCAGAAGACACGCGTGAAGTAGTTGCCAGGGTGACGATACAGAAACCAGTTCGGGCAATCAGACGAATTAAATGGAGTGAAATTGTAGGAATAAGTACAACTGTTTGGTCTTACCATCTTATCGCTTTTGAAAAGCACGTAGATGTATCTACTGAGTATAAAATGAAGATATGATTGATCAAAGAACGAAACAGGATACTATAGAACGTAAGGATCGTCGGATCCGAAGAGATGCGATGATGCCTCTACACTCGGCGTTTTACAAAGTGAGCTTTGGATATAGAAGTATTTGAGAGAACAGTTTCACGACGATTTGACTCAAAGTTAATTGCACACAAGCCACTCTTCTTGTAGACTACAGCCCACTGATGCGAAAGATTTCGATGGTGTCGGGAAAAATCCACTTGGATGACTAAGAGGTAAAACAGGTTGCTTAAAAACGATTCTCTTTCCAGTTTTTCTGATGATAATACTTGGCTGAGAATCTGGGTCGCATAGGACATAAACTCAATCCGATTAGTTTTGATGAACGTCACACCATTTGTCAGATTAAGATAAAGGCTTAGGAGGCCACCAGACTCAATGACACCTCAATCGTGGTAAGAGTCAGATACACAATGACGGCGTGAAGATTAATTGAATAGGTGCTGCTGCTGCTGCGTTTGCTACTTTATAGTCAGTAACTGCAGAATGGTGTTTTTATGTAGGATAATGCGCATCTGCACGCAACATTCAGCATTAATTAAGTTTTCCTTCCTTGATCTGCAATGTCTCCTGATCTCTCACCATTCGATCATATTTGGAACGTGATTTACCTCCGTTTGCTTGATCCACCTTAGCCTCAATCGGAGGACGAGCTATGAATGGCAGTTGAAAGCATTTAAGGCTCCAGGACACAATCCGTATGCAACATAGGGTTGTTGCTTCTATCAACGCGATATATAGTCCTGCTTGAACTGATTCCCCTAGCCTTCACATCATTATATTAAAATTATTTTCTTTTAAATAAAATCACTTTCCATATGCATTCTCTATGTATTAATTTTCATCACATTTTACATACTCGTTCATGGTGTTGTCTTTTCTGTGAATTGCAGTGCATTAAGTAAAGTTATATATTCAGACAAAGTGGCTGAGGGATATGTGCAAGCAATTTTCGTTCATTCTTTTCTTATGATAAATATATGGAATTATAGATTAAAATTCAGGGGTGAAAAAGTATTAGAAAGAATGAAAATATTCCATGTAAAATTCAGACTCAATGGAACATCTACAAACAATGATCTGGAACCACTTGTGAGTATATTAACACAAACCATACTCATCCAGAATAGAATATGTTTTATTTGTTATTATTTTCGAGAAATTCTTTAAATTGCGTTATTTCAACAATACAAATTGAAAAATACAACTTCTGAAACTTACTTAAAATCACTGATATCAAGAAATTTAGTTATAAAATATCTTTTATAGAATTTCGATTTTTGAATTATCGTGGATGTTACTCGTGTTCATCTCAATATTGTTAAAAGGAAAAAATTATAAAAATTATAGTGGCAGGAAATATTGTCTTAAATTCGATATTATATGTACAAATAATTTTAACAACATATACGTATAATGAATTAGTGAAAGTCATAATTGTAAAAAAAGAGAGAAAAATGATAAAACACATACACATATTCATTAGTATAATGATCATTTCACAAATTAATTACTAAAAACTGTTTGCGAAGAGAAGTTTCAGATAAATTAAAATAGTCGATATTTATGCAAAAAGGAAGCAGAAGGAACGTTTTTTCTAGGAAAAGAAAATGTTTATTTTATTTAGATAAATCAATGGAAACTAAAGATTTTCAAATTCCTCTTATTCCTACTTCAAAATTTGTATTTTGAGTTAACAGTTAACTTTACTACGAAACCAGATAACTTCTAAACTAAAAAGTCTGCAATAATATTTTTTTTTTTTTTTACTTTTTATATGTATGGATCTTGATGAAATATATATTTTTAGAGCAATAACAAAACCCATAATAACTAACACTTTTTTTATTAGTAGCGTACGTCGCTCTAGAAGCAACACGAGGGTTATTGGCAGAATGCCCAAGGGGGCCAAGCTTACCCAAGGAGTTTAAAGCTACAAACCAGCCCCCAGCGAGAGGTAATCCCTCCCAACACACTCATCGTTTATTAGCAAAAAGTTTTCTTTTAACAATTTATACAACAATAGGGTAGCGAAAAACAGTACTAAGCACAAAGATGAAACACAAGTCAGTAAATCAAAAAAAAAAAAAACAAAAAAGATTATTGGTAATGAACTTCATAATTTTGAACCTTGGTCAAGTGACGAGGATGACACCTGTGCTGGCAACCCCTCTCCTAACTTCCACACCCTGCAAGTTTGAGCCTCGACAAATTTAACGAGCATCAGCCCCAGCTACTCGGTGGGTCTCTATTGATATCAAGTCTTGAACCCACGACTCGACGACAACTTTAGCCTGCGATGCCATGACCATTAGGCTACAGTGGCCACCCTCATGAGCTTGAACAATATCATCAACATAACTCTGACCCATTAAGGCTCCACTTACCACTATTAGAGTGGATCAGCTATATTAGACTTGATCACCAGACCATTAATTACCTCTGCTGTGCGGGCACTGTGTTGCGTCACAGCGTTGTGAAATTGTACCGTTTACATGGTAGTCTCCACACACATACGCAGTTATTATTTATATACCAAAGCAAACCAGGATTCATCATTAAACACCACGTTTTGCCTATTTGTGGCATTCTATATCGCTCTAACTTGGCGCCTCTGTAGTCGTAAATTGCCGATGTTTCGGTTTTAAATGTGGTACACAAAAAGGGTAATTAAATTACAGATTCACTTCCGTATTTTTTCTGGAAATGATATGTGACACAAATGGCAGTACTACATCTAAACGTATCGTAGAACGAGTCACTATGAGATGCACGAACGCTTCTCACAAAATCCTTCGAGCCTCTTCCCTCGTCGTCTTCCTGGTCACTCTAGATCCGGTTCTACGCATGGGTACCATCCCATGTCAATTGCTCCAAACATGTTTGGGCGGCACACTGAACAATTGACCTGGCGAGCAACAAGGTGCGTCGATCAGCCAGCCTTCATGCACGTGATCAGGTCCCTCGCTTAAATGTGCGAAATTTCTTCTCACACAAATACTTGACATTCGTCGCTTACTAAATTCCTCCAAGAGCCGGAATGTGATTGTAACGTTTATGAATGTTCAATCGGCGCTTGTTTATATAGGACCCATTTCCGAATAGTAGAACTACTACAGGGTAAGTGATCATGCGCATTGGCAGCAAGTTTCCATCCCTTTGTCATTCAACATCTTTCAACTAATTTATAAAGCTTCGCGATTGAAGTTCTCTTCCTTCTTGAAGCACTATTTTCAATATTTCTTAGTGTATTTTATTTCTAGGGACATTCTTGAGCTCAAAAGATATTTTCAAAGTCGCTTCAAACTAAATGAACGTGAACTTTGTATCAAAGTCCTATAATGCAAAAAATAAATTTCATTAAAATTAATTTAGATCAAATATCTAATTTTATTATGACTTACGTGGTTATATTACTCGTTTATGTAGAATCAGTGGAGGCCCGAGATTACTCAATAATTATTTAAGTAAGTATCTAAAGCACTGAAAATCAGACGAACTTCATATACGTAGATAAGAAATTTAACTTAATATTTTTGAGGAAAAACTCAGAACTAAGTTTAAAAATCTGTATGTAACTATGCATTAGCTAACTGTATATCCAAATGGTTCTTAAAATTACATAAGCAGACATATTAAAGGTGTAGATATTATCTTTTTTAGCAAATAACTCATCAATCTTTTTCAGAAGACTTCTTCTATGATTATCATTGTCTTATGCCTTCAAAGAAGTTGGAATACTGAAACAAAAAAAAAACTGCATTTTTCCAAAAGATTCAAACACAAATAAAGAAGTCGTTTCCTTTAATATTTCATAGTTTCGCATTAACTCTCGGTGTTTCAGGGAATCTAGACATGGATCATAAAGAAAAAAAGAAATGTACTGAAAGTAATAAAATGTGTGTGGAAAAGGAAAGAAAAGAACACTGAAATCACGTGGAAAATTTCGCAGCCAAAATTGCCAACGCAACGAAGTAAATGATAAATGTCTATTTTTTTGTCAACATTAAACGACGAAGAATGAATCTTTTCAAAAATATCCTAAGAATTTGCAGGTGTAAATTGTGAATTATAGTCGGATGAAAGTTCTGTAAAGCTTTACTTTATTCTCTCATATGTTAGTGTTCGATTTTCTTACTTAGGAATCCAAGATTTATCTACTTTATTTCAACTGAGAAACTATTCGCCATTGTTATATATAACGTTCAATAGTTTGAAAATAATTATGATCAATAAAAGATGTGCTTATTTTTTTTTTTTTATTTCTGATAAAATAAATATTCTAATATTCTGTAATTCTCAATAGCACATCTGGACCCGAAAATATTTTTTTGAAATTTATACGATATTTTCGAAAGTAAAAAAGCCTTTATTCACAAAATATTTTAATATTTTTTTTATTTTTTAACATGTCTAATACAAATACTAGTATAAAGAGAACAATGTATGAATACAGGATCAAAACAAGAAAATGTTTCTAGTGAGAAACTATTGCCTATGTTTGTAAATACTTCAGAGTAAATAACTTTAGAAGTCACGGTCATTTTTAAAAATTTATTTAAAAAGGATTAAAGGTGTAACTTTTTTTTTACAAAACTTGTATTTAAGATAGGTTAAATTTGTTCAAAATTATAAGATTTGAAAAATAATATTCTTGTAAGCCGTAGGCCCTAAATTTGATTCTTAATTATTGAATTCTTGAATTGGTGGCTTTAATTCGTTTAAGGAAGATATATTTTCTTCAATCTGTAATATCAGAAATTCTCATGCATTTGAAATTTAGTTTCTCTTCGTATTCCAAGTAATGGCAAAACATGTAAAATTATATTTTTTCTTTTTGTTAGCCTGTTCGTGTTAAGAGTTTCAAGAAATTCTAGTACTTATATCATTAATGGTTTCGGATAATGGCAATAATATATCGTAAACCTAACATTGTAAAATTTCCTTATTTTATTTTTCTTATCAAAATTTCATAAAAGTAACTATTAAAATTGAAACCGTTTCTAATGGTTAACTTAATTACTATGAATCTGAAATTAATTAATAAGCCTTTACATTTTAAAAATTATTTAAACAAATTCTTTAATATTGTGTTAAGTCTGTTAATCCAATGATTTTATAAAAATTAATTTAAAGAACATAAATCATAAAATAGATTAATTTTTAAAATTTTAAGACCAATCAATTTTCTTCTTTTATTGATTTAAGTATAGGATATCTTTTTGGATTTTATTGAAACTTTTTTTTATGAAATTTTTTAATTGATCTTAGTTAGAATTATTTTATAAATTTATTTCAGATTTTTTTCCTTCGTTCTAAATCTGATTGATAGAGAGTAATACTATCGTTTAGTTTACTTTAATGATATTTTTCGTTGGCAAGTCTTTGTGTATTAATTAAATGTAACATTTCGGCTGTTTAAAGATGAGTTTCTTCTTTGTTGTAATTTTTTCCCCTTGATTTATTTCTTAATTATGAAGGTTTGGTCAATAAGACATTTTAAGCAGATTGTCACTTTCATAGTGGCAATATTATATGACTTGATATCCTTTTAGGTTATGTTTAAAGGATTTTATTTTTTCAACTATCTCTTTTGTTTGCATAACCTTTCTCTAATTTTTTGATATGTAAATATATTGTTTATTATTTGAAGAATTTTATTTTTAAGGCTTAATAATTAATGATTTTTCAGATTTTCTTTCTGTTCTTTTTTAATACAATTTTTTTTTTAATTTTAAATTTACACTTTGATTTTCTCAGAATTATTTATTGTATCATTGTTAGTTTGCATTTTTGTTTTCAATTATATATATATATAACATTATCGTATGGTATGAAAAATTAAAAAAATTGAGAAAAGATATTATGAAAAACGTTTAAGTAATCTAGAAAAATGACATTCTGATATTTTTCCCAAATATCTATGGAAGAAATGATCAGATTAAAATGAAATCTGAAAATAAGTTGACTATTCTCTAATTATGTCCGCAGAAAATCTACATCCCGTATCGGGAAAAATTGTGTTTTAGAAGCCCTTTAAAATTAAGTTAATTAACTAATTTATGAACATTATAATTTACTTTTATTGAGTCTCTTAACTCTGGCATTAAATTATGCAGATTCGATGAGAACAGTGAAAATTATTAATGATATTTGTAATAAATTTAATATTATTTTTAATACAAAACACTTTTGCATATATATATAACATTCATTACTACTACTGTACTTTAAAACATGCTTTAGTCTTCAGTTATGACATAATAAAGAAACTTTAAATAATTGAATTAAGAATTTATTAAATTTACTCGAGAGGAGAGGAGATACATCGGGATGACGATTGCTGCACATTCATCTAATCAAGCAAATAAGAACGAAATAAAAAGAAAATTTCACTGTTCAAAAGGTAAAGTAGGGTAATAGGTATAGGGATCGTTAGATATTTTATATGAATACTAAGAGTCTAGTAGGGAATATCCTTATTAGTACGGGGCGGGGGAAAAGTCGAGCTATAAGTATTTTTGAAGAACTCGCAAACACATAAATTAAAGGATTAAATGGAATGATATCAGGAAATAAATATGAACCTTTTATTATGGTAGATAAAAAGAATTTAGAAAAGTAAATTAAATTGAACTGTAAAATTCACAACATATCTATTCATATGTGTGTATGGGAGGCAAATGTTTAAAAGAACATGTTAGGTAATAGCTCTATCTCTAAATATTGCTATTTGCTTTTCATATTACATTTATTTGGCAGCTTAAGTTAATGTTTGTAACTCTTTGTTACAAATGCTATACGTAGATTTGTGAATGTTTTAGCTAAGTAAAAAATTCTATTTTAGTTCCTTTGATGTGTGAGTATGTAACTTATCGAATTCTGGAATATCAAAGTTGCTAAATTTAATTCAAGTTGTGACGCCCGCCCGACCAGGGCTTCATCTTGTGCCATCACTAGATTCAATTATTAAACACTACAACACAATTATTAAAGCGACACTAGAACAATCTTTAAGTAATTTATTAACATATATTTACTATGATAACAACTCCCCATGCTCTCCCGGGTAATATTTCTATTAGCCTCGAATTAACCCACCAATAGTAATCTAATAGACTCTTACCACTAATCCTTCCTCGACTGCAACTCAGACTCTGGATCAACTGTTGAGAACAACAGCAATGTGACGTCTTATAGCAATCTTTAATCCAACCCTTTAATTCAATCAGCTTATCTATAGCTTCAGCTTCACTTCTCCTACAGCCTCTCTACTCCTTCAGCCTCCCTCGCTACTTTCAGTTAGAGTTTATATATTTCCTAACTCACCCACTTCACTTCATTTCTAACTGCTTTACATAATAACTTTACGTATTCACGTTTCATTTTTGGTTGGGCAAAAGTTGTTTAGCAAAAGCAATCAATCTCAATTAAACGTCCCCAAGGTTAGTGAAGAGAAACCGCGAATAGCCCAATGTCACAAAGTCCTTATACATTTTTGATAAAACTTCATCAGAATTTTAATAATTTCTTAAATTTATGCATCTGTAAATTAAGTATATTCTCTCAAATGAAAAAAGTCCTTTTCTTTTTGTAAAATTTGATGATTTATGTTAAGATAAATTCAAAGATCATCAGCTAGTTCTTCTTAATTTAAAAGATAAGTTTAAAAAATTACTTCACGTAGTATATTTGTTTCTGGGTTTAATCAACCCCCATGAAAGAGATAGCAAATATTCCCAATAAGAATTCTTTGGTATTAATCTTGGACATAAACTGAATCAAGCTTACTTCTAAACATATCCCGACCTATTGTTCTCCTCATTGATCTGGCAGATTCCTTTCATTTCTTATCTGGTCGGACAAAATTGCTTCTATTCATTGCTAAACATCAATATCAGGAGAAAAAAAAGATATTTGAGTCAGAAGAGAATGCAATTTTCTGGAATCGAGGTGTCAGACATCTCTGATCGAACCAGAAGGTTAATCGGAAATTCGACACAAAATAACCACTTTCTCACCTTGCTCCAATTATTCCGTTATCTCTGCCTCAATTCATCACGGAAATCTCTCCCTTTTCTCAATTTAACGCCAGCCTCCACTTGTGCGAATTGTCACGTGACATTATCGAGATACAGCGAAAAACGGACGATAATTTATTTTATCTCTTTTTATCAAAAGAGAGGGGAGGGGAGCAACTAATAATGGTAAATATTTTATAACTATTTCAGATGAAAACCTGTAGATGGAACGAAACTATTCGGAAGTTCCCTTTTTTATCTATGACTTGTAAATTTAAGTCTTTGACTCTTCAAGCGTTCCACCTTTTCTATGTTGATGTATAGACTTTCCCTCAAACTACAAAAGAGGTTTTTTGAAAATATCATATTTATTATTTTTTTATTCCAATGAACCATTGAAAAATCACATTATTTAATTTTTTTATTCCATTGGAAAATGTTTGAAAATTTGAAACAAAAGGAAATTTTAACTTGGCAAAAATTGCTTTTAAATTTGATAAATGTGTTTCTGATAATTTGTGACATCTATTCAGCAGTTTATGACAGTTCTAATATACAGAGCAATATCTAACTAAAACTGTACATATAAAATGTGAGTGTAATCTCTCTCTCTCTCTTTTTTTTTTATAAAATTCGATATTATCTCTGGTTATTCTTATTCAACCGTATTATTCAAATAATACATCAAACCTGAGCACAATTTCTAACAGGTATGAAAAATATGAAGACATTGATATTTTTTCCATAATATTTGTAATCATCTTTCGAGTTATTTTAACTGCGTTTAATTAATTTAAATCCGAAAATATAACGTAAAAATAAGCAAATGAAGAATCGCAAAGAGTAATAAATATTCTAATTGCTAAGCCATGCTTAAAAGATTGTACTTTTATCGTAAAATAAAAATGAACTCTTTCTAGTATTCCAAAATAATGTTTTGTAATTATATGTAATTACTAATTGTATGCTTCTAATCGACAAATGATTTGTAACTGAATATAGGTCTTATTTTCAGCTAGAGGAGAATTAACACATATTTTATGAACGCAATTATAAAAAAAACGTTCTTACTATTCAGTTTCAAATACCAACTAATACGCCAAAAATATTATGTTAGGAAAATGACCGAATACAGCTTCTTGTGAAATTTTCAAAGCGTACATTTACATGAATCAAAAAGATGTACATAAAGTTGGAAACAAATACGCTGAAGGATTCAATATTTGATTTATGGCAGCATAACCTATTAATATAAAAAAATTCTTTAATTATTAAATCCTCCATAATACTAATGCTTACGTTTATTGTATAAATACGCTGAATTCCATTTTCGTCGAAACATATTGCACACTAACGTCTTATTTTTAAGGTACTGCAGTTCTTTAAAACTTAGTTTTTTCTCTCTAAAGGTTTATCAGGGTTGAACTTAACTACATAAAGAAGCAAAATGAATGTTATTTCAAATTCATGCAATTTTAAAAGAAATAATAATTCGAGATAAATACCAACGTTTTTATATGGTGGTAAAGTTTATTAAAAAATAACTATTAAAATATTAGTTAAAACGTAACAAATGTCTAAATATTGCTTTAATAGGCGAGTAAGAACGATTCTCTAGTTTCACAGCTCTAGCTTGATGGAAAGTTGGTTAAATTAATGGTCGAAAATTTGATGACACACACACACACACCCCCCAAGTGAAATACATAATAGTTTTTAACTTTAAAATTTACTTAAAAAGAGACATTTGTGAGCGTATTAAAAAATTCATAATACTCACAAAATCATAACATGCATTTGAAAGTTTGTAAGTCATTCTATTAAAAAAATTGGAACCAGAATTCAGAAAAAATTATTGTGATATGACACGGCGCCAGATTTTGGAATCTGTCTTTCTTGCGAATGATTACTGACTAAAATTCAGCAACCCTTAATATCTCCCCTTTGTGAGTAGAAAAGTTTTACGATACCTCATGTGTTGTAAGTGGAAATCCCGGTGTTCCCAGAGGGGGAAAGAAATTTTTTCTTCAATCCTGAAAACGCCGAGGGGAAACGATATTTTGACTTATAAAACTTATTGAACAATTAGTTAAAACTTGTCGCAAATGTCTAAATATTGCATTGTTAGGAGAGTAAGAACGATTCAAAGCTCTAGTTTGATGGGAAGTTGGTTAAATTAACGATCAAAAATTTGATGACACACATTCACGCACACTCACCAAGTGAAATTCAGAAAATCGTTGTAAAAAATTGGGGCCCAAGAAATAAAAATAAAAGTTCTATATTTGTAGCATTAGTTATTTAGTTTTAAAAAAATGGCAAAATATTTGATAATTTGCATAACTCAACCAGAATCTTAAAAATATTTTCTATATCTTTTAATTTCATTCTAGACTTACCGAGGTGGACAGCTGGCCCCTATGCAGTGGACTACTGGTCTTCAAGCAAACTTTACTCCCGAGGAATCTACGCCATGGCTTCCACTACATCCAAACTACATCACTCGAAATGTAGCATCCAAATCAGGTCAGTTGCGCCTTTTCAAGAAATTGATTCAACTGAAACGAAGCGAAGAATTCTTTTCTGCAGAGTACGGCAGCACAAGAACATCTCTTATGCACACACTCGCTGTGCGATTCAGCGTTCCATTTGAGGACGAGCCCCTTGACTACGAATGGTATTACAATCAGTGTGGATTGCTGGCGGCACGAACAGTCTTAGGAGACGTCCTTTTCGTTGCAAATTTTGGAACTGATTCTATGGGATTCAAAGATGGCATTAAATGTCAAGATGGAGAAAGCAAAGCTGATTTCTTCACCACTGAATATATGAAAAAGCAAATGGAAATAGTGTTGACGACGAAAAACTCTCAAAAAGATCAAGAAATATTCCAAGACTTAGTTCTTGAAGCAGGAGAAGCTGTTATTGGACGATTTTTTACATGAAGTCTGGCTTCAAGTGATGTTTTTGATCATTATTTAAAATATTTGAAATGTGGAATTAGATTGAACACAAAACCATTTTAAGCCATTGATAAGAAAAAAAAATGTTTTAGCTTTATGCTTTTATGAACCAAAGAACTTTGATCTCATTTTTAACTTATATGAGGTACAAAAATGTCCAAGCTGAAGTCTTTTACTGCTATGGATGTTATAAAATCAGTAACTATATTCATTACTGATAGTTCTCATACTCTTTTGACTGTTTGATAAAATATATTACTATTGGAATAATATTTTATTTCTAACATTATTTGCAATAGAATGTTGTACATATTTCAGGATAAATAATGAGTGTAAATTGATCATATGCAAGTATTTGAATTTTCATTAATGTCTTACTGTAACAATGTTTTTCTTCATATTGTTTCAAGCGAAACTATTCTTAATTTGGAGGAAATAGAAAAAAATACGTGAAAGAATACTTCTGAAATGGACACATTGTATAAAATGTGCAAGAATATTCGAATGGGCTAAAAACTTAATTTTGCATATTTCTCGACAAAAAAAAGTAATTTTTAAACTCTCATTTAATTTAAATGATGTAGGAAAATATTATTTCTCTAGCTATATCCTAACTTTTCAGATGATTTTTGCACATTTAATTTGTATTTTCAAGCTGTGAAATGTCATTTTATTTACTCCAATTTCCAGATGAATTGAAGAGAGGAAATTAAAGAATAATTTAATTTTTAAAAATGAGAAAAATTACCACGAAACTAATGAACAATCTAATCAAATTAATCAGAATGAATTTTTGTATTTAATTATTTTAATAATATTCGAAAATGATTACCCCTGCCTTTGAGAAATTTTTATTTATAAATCAAAATTATTTTCATTCCCATCCGTGACTTTACTTTGCTGGTTTGGAAACTTCACGAAGAGTTATTGCAATGTGATGATATTGCTGATCTATTATAATCTAACTCATTATATGACAAAATTGAATTTAAAAGCAATCCAATAACAAATGAAAATTTTCTTGACTTGGTACCCTAGTTTAAAATGCTTAACACTATTTTCAAAAGATAAAGAATCAATAGTTGCAAAGATTCGTTCACACACAAACACACACGCATATATATATATATATATATATATATATATATATATATATATATATATATATATATATATATATATCTTAACATTGATTAATGTCTTTTTAGTTTTTAGTCCTAATCAATTTATTACTGTAGCATATTGTATTAAGCACGATAATTCTGAACATTTTAAAGGTTTAATTTTAATTTATATAATTTAATAGCTTATTTCTTACTAAATGTATTCATTCAAAAATTCAATCACAAGTTAAAGAAGGATAGAAGTACAGCTAAATAAATCAAAAGGAAGAAAAATGGAATTTCCTATACTTTTAAATTTCCAAAGATAAGTATCAATTTTAAAGTCATTTCATCACTCTGTAATCGATCGCATAAACTGAAGATATTGCAGTAATATATTTTGGTAATGTTCATTTCTGCAATTTAATAACTAATTTAGTGCTGGATGTATTCATTCAAAAATGAAATCATAATTTAAAAAAGAATTAACATATAACTAAATAAATAACAATTATTAAAAAGTAGAATTTTCTTCACAACTAAGTTCTAAAAGATAAAATTCACTTTTATAATCTTTTCTTCATTATGTAATAAAAGGTATAAAATAAAGATATTATATTACCATTCTTTTTAAAGCTGAATTACTTTACAGAAAAATCTTAGCTTTTAATAAAGTAAGTCCTAATACTTAATTAATTACGACTTGCTTTTCAAAATATATAAGTGTGAAACTAGAAAAAGGAAAAAGGATCAGTGAAGGGAAAGGTGTAGTGTTATAAAAAGCCATTTACGACAAAAGGGATTTACGAAAGTAACTTACATCAATATATTTCATCAGTAATTTTAGATCTTAAAAATTTATAATTTTTTTTTGAAAACCACAGGCATGCTAAATTCATATTTATACATTAATTTGGTTCTAATACAAACTAATAAATGTTGCTCTTAAAGACAAGGTTATTAAAGGGGCACATGTTAAAGAAATTGAAAACACTTGTAGAAACTATCAGATTGCATTTTAAGAAGACTAGTAACATTAAATGGAGGTATCAAATGGGATATACTATATAGCAAACATTTATCAATTTACCTATTGATTAGCAGTTCAGAAACAACACTTAACGAAAAACTATGGAATAAAGCAATCATTTTATTTTATTTGTAATTAAATTTAATTGCACCATTTTCATCTCTATTCTATTAGTAATTTTTTTTTAAAAAAAAACTAAGTGTATGAATTATAATGTTAAAAATGTTAAGCAAATTTGTGTAAATTACAGTCTTTGTGCAGCTGTGTTAATAATTATGTAACTGCATTCCATGTGTTAAATTGTATAATAAAAATTTGTATAAATAAATGAGTGTTATTCACAAAATCTTTCTTTTTCAATTTTATAAACACTTTCACAAATAAGTAGGGAGAAAAAAGAATTAAATTAAAGAATGAATATTTGTTACATATAATAATAAAATTTCAATCTTCTACGAATTAATAATTAATATTAACTAATTCATTGACTGAATGTTAATTAATTGAGCTTCGTTGAGAATTAGGATAAATTTAATCTAATGAATATTTTTACCTTTCATTTTGAAGAATTAAAATTCGTCTGTTATTCTTTACAAAAATTTATTACCATACGAATAAACAATAATATATTCTACACCCAAACAAATATTCTCAGACAAATCATTAATTAGATTCTCTTCCATTTTTCTTTTAACTACGACTGTGAAGCTCTCTCTTCTTATTCTAGTTGACAAGTTTTTTAAAAGAATTCAACTTCTTCTAAGCCCAAATGTATATTTTTGTTAAACTATTTCAGATATAAAAGCTAGGAATATGAAAGAAAATGCATTAATTCAAAAAATCGAATTTACCGATGTAAGATAATAGCAAATTCAATAAATTCTAAGGAATAATGTTCCCTGTGAGTGTAAAATTTCAATTTCTTGACCTTCGTCGTTTTGGTTTGGTGATATTTTTGATCACTTTTTTCTTGTTCCGAATGAAATCACTCAGTAGAAGAAATCCAATTTATTTTTCTTATAATAATTCTTGGTATATAATCAATTATTTATTTCTGAAAGTTTCATTAACTTAAAGAAAAATTATTTGTTCTAATTCTAATCTAGTTCAGTGACATCAAAGTTGGTTGTAAAGAAAGTTGAAAGCATTTATTTAAGTTAAATAATACCCTAAAAGGTATTAATTATAAAATTCCAGTTTAAGCATTTGAGATTATGTACATTATACGAGTAATTTCAATAGAACATGATTTTGCATTAGTTATATTTTATAAGTTTTAAATTTTTATACCTAATTTCTTCTGTTAAGTTTTATATGGAAATAATAAATTGTTTTCTGTTATGTATATCTAATTATTTATAGTATAACTCCATATTTTGACAGAGCAGCTTCTTTAGATTATGACTTTCAATTTACGAATATTTTCTGCAATCACTGAATGTATTATGCTCAAGAAGGGAGAACAAGAATTAAAGGAATTTATAGTTATATTATACATGCAGAAAATATTTAAAAACGTTTTCGGAACCATATTTGCATCATTTATAATTTAATGCACAGTAAAACACAAACGTATAAGACAGCAGTAAAACACAAAGCAAATGAATTTGTGAAAAATGAAACAAACAAACAAAACGAAATGTTAAATAATAGATTTTTCACTTTGATTTATTGAATGATTTTATGGAATATGGAGTAACAAAGATCCTCTTGAAATATACGTTTAGTTCGATAGATATACAAGAATTTGATCTTCTGCAGAAAAGCTTTGAACTCTGGTTTATTAGCTATTGGGCTGTCCAAAAGATCTCTGAAAGTAATAGTGCACCATGAAACTGTTTTAAGAATATTTCGGAGGTGATTTACTTAGGACATGATTTTTCCGCAGGTCAAAAGAAAATGTTTCAAATTGCTTATACAGGTTTTGTAATTATTATACATTGCATTTTCCTCTAAATCGAATTTTAGTAAATGACCTGGATTTATGAACCATTTTATTGAAGATCGGAATGCTTAGTACATCCACTCTTCTGCTCTTTTACAGTTGGATAATATATCTTGTCAGGATGCTTCACTGATTTTCAAATATTTGATTCATATAATAATCCTCATCAGTTTTTTTTCATTCTGTTTCGGAAAATATTACTATTTATAACTTCTGTAGTCTCAGAGGAACGGAGACAATAGATAGTGATTATCAATATTTTCTGGTGGCTCTTCTAGAATTTAGTGAAGTTCTATACATAGTTTACTAAGAGAATGCGCTCCCAAAAGGGATTGATAAACACCACACTACACTACAAATAATACTACTCAAACTCTTCATGTTTTTTTATCTCTTAAGACAATTGCTCTTATTTTATACGTACTTTAAAGCAATTGCTCTTATTGTATACGTACTAAAGTATCGAATCAATCATTATGGATATTCATTAAGTTAAAACTAATGTAAGCCGTATACATTTTTGCCTTGTTAGGTATATGTATGTCCATTTATTTAATAAATGTAATTATCAATTGTTATCATCTAAATCCATGAGTTAATTTCAATTATATGTTAATTTAATTCCATTCAGTTGTATTTCTTTGACAACACAATGCATTATAAAGGTTCTCTTTCTTTCTCTCTCTCCCATTTAGTATTTGAAATTAAGTAGTACAAAATTTGCTATCCACTGTAGAAAATAAATTTGATATTAATTCTGAGGAGAGGGAGTCACTTCCTAATCTAATCTATGAATGACATTACGGAATTACAGATATAACGGAATAAATATCTGCCAATATTTTAAGGTTTTTGTTTGACTCGGTCAGCTAATGTAAAGCTTTGTATATAGCTAATACGTCTGCCGTAAAAAGGGAATTAAAGTAATTTATCTTACAAGTAAAAGAGGCATTTTCCAAACCTGCGATAGGTAATGTATCTTGACCTTTTTAAAGCAACTCTAGCAACGTAAACTATGTTTCATTATTTAATTTAAATGTACGCTTAAAAAAGGATATTAGTAAATTTTTATCTGCATCACTTTTCGTTGCATCAATCAAGGTTATTGCTTTATCATAAAGTTATCAAAAGGTTTCGATCAAAATTTGAGTGATAAAAACTTTATTTGCTAATCTTTTATTGGAATGAATTTCTTGTACAATTATTTTTAAAAGCACAAAGTTTGGGTTCCAGTGCGGATGACCCAACTCGTTTCTGAAAGCTATAATTCGTAATGTACACAGACCTTTCAGCTTATTATTCCTATTATTCATTTATGATGGGGAAAGTGTAGTAAAAATATTGCAAATGCTATTATTAGTTAATTTTATAAGATCGTCAGATCTTAAATTATAATACTTACACTCCATAACTTAAAGATCATTAATCTCTTTCAAAAATTTATTTTTCATAGCGTGACATTTTAATTTCATTTCCAAAAATATACTTACAAATAATTGTGGAAGAATTGCCATGGGAGAGGTGTACAAGTCAAGATTAACTAGGAAATATTTCAAATATTTTGCATGAAAGTTCCGCATTTATACTTCTGTCAAGGATTAATCTCCATTAATAATTTCTTTGAAATATTCTATTTTGGGTATTTTGCTATTTTCCTCCAAAACCATCGAAGGACAGATGAGAGGAATAAATAAATATCATCTACATAGATAGGGTGTTCGATTCTAATGCCTTAGAAAATCATACACATAAATTGTATGTGGAATATAGAAAAGTAAACAACTTTGATCTAGGACTCCAAAGAACAACCTTTCTCGTTGGAAGACATCCCTTCCATTGGATTTGAAGTGATCTGTTGGAGAGAATATTATGAGTCTATATAACTCTATACTAATTTAGAAGCATTTGTTTAGTAGGCTATTCACATATACATAATTGAATGCTAATTTTTTACCAAGGATTTCCAAGAAAAGTATCATCGTAATTTTGTTTCTACATTAGCGTTTTGTATTTTATTAATCGCTGTCTGGTGCGCATTTTAATTTCTTGATCTCACATTAAAATTCAATCTTTTATCTTAAAAAAATATTTTGAATGTTATTTCTATCTTATTCTGAAACTGAGTTACAGCAGTTTTAGTATTACTTGATCATGAATTTCTCTAATAGGAAAGGTTCTAAAAACGACATTTTTCATTTCTGCAAAACACATTATATCGAAATGGTATACATCAATGAATCTGAAATTTTTTATGTTTGTTTTTCAAATACTTATACGTAAAACAAACTATTCTTGAGAATTTATATAGAAGTTTTGTATAATGCAGTAAAGTGAAAATTACAATGAATTTAAAAGAAAAAAAATTAGCATTCAGAACTCGAACTACCATAACTTCCTACGCAAGGGCTAAATTCCAAAATAACAGTCTATTCCTTATAAAAGATTATATTCTGTTTTATTCGAATTACAAAATGTCAATATATTTATTTTTTTCCTTTTGAATTACCATATTTTGTGGGAAGTCTTAGTTTTTGCTTATATTTGCATAAAATGCAGTAAAACATACACTAACAAAAATTTTCTTCAATGTTTTTCTTATTTTGAAGGGCCATAAGTTCATAAAATATGCATTTGAGGGCAAAATTTACGTTAATTCAAAAACATTTCTTTGAAGGTGCACTATTACCTTACTATTTTGAAGAAAATTATAGCAATACGGTTGCATATGTTTGGATGATCTTATAAATCTATTTCACTCAAAGATGAGGAAGAGCATATTTAGAAGTCTATTTCCTTTGCTGAGAAAATTAAACTGAAGAGGCTCCTGATAATTATTACTGGATATGAAATATGTAATTCGTAAGAACGTGAGCCTGTTTCGAGGCTGAGTTAAAAATCTGTCGTTATGTTAAAGTCATTTAATTTTGATTTTGAGTTCTTTTATTTGTTGAAATTTCTTAAGCATATAGAGAATATCTGGGTGAGATGTATAATTTCATTTTTTCTCTCTTTCTATTTATACCAGTATATTTTAGTCATATTTTTAATTTAAATTCTCGGTTTACGCGAACATTTCTTACATTTAAACCATAATTGAGGAAAATCTTATAAAGTTTCGGGACTCTATTATTTATTACATGTGATTTTTCATCAAAATGGGAAGGATTTGTTTGATAGCTGAAGTCCCCTTGTGTTAATTTTGAATAATCCCAGTGATTGCATCAACGAGGTTAATTGTTTTATTTTCCGAGTGTATGGTATAAATTATACTTGCTCCAACGCTAAGTGCCAGTATATTTTTTGACAAGTCTCTTAATCCAATTCGGTTATGAGAGCTCTGAAATTAATTGGACAGTTGATCACTACGAAATGAACAATCTAACACATAACTATTTGCGTAGCCTGAAAAGGGTGAAGAATATATTATTAGATCTATTAGAGAAAATGCACTTAGTACGTCTGTACGTGAGAACAGTGATATTGAAGAAAAAAATGTGGTTTAAGAATCAAAGCTTAATTGTTTCTGGTAGTGTTGGTCCCGAGATGGTTATCAACTTGGAAGAAATTTCCGGACATTTCCAGGAACTCATAAAATGACGGATCTCAACTATTTCTATGCTATTCGTCTCTTGTAATTCAGTGGTTAAATTGTTCAGAAACGTTCGAGCGATTAGGAATTTCCTAGATGAACGATAATAATTTCTTCAAGGGGAGAACAGAGAAAGATTCCCTCCTATATGATATTAACCTAAACTAGAACATTTAAAAAATTTTATGCATAAGATATGTACTTCGCACGTATGATCTTAGATATAGAACCTTATCTTCTAATTTCTAATAAAGGACATATTTAGGACATTTTCATGTCTTTGAATTTTTTAAATCCCATTGTTGGAGACGTGGTTTCAGAGAATGAAACTTAAAGAATTCTAAAAAATAAAATGTAAAATGGTTACACCTCTGCCCTAGTAAACAACAAACAAACAAAACAAACTTGATGACAAATAATCATGAAGATAACCTCATTATTTAATTAATTATCTTTCAATTTCACCTCATCTCCAATTTTTCCTCAAAAGGAATATAATATATTTTTAAGGTCTTTTTATTTTCCTCCAGAACATATTTGTTACTCCGTCGACAAAAATTTCAGTCTTAATCCCATTAAACATTTTAAGAAATCTGCACAAACCATACATTGTAAATGCCATCGGTAAATCCTAATTGTTTTATCATCATCTCCTTACAAACATTTAATTGCTCAACAGTCCACCTATTCTCCAAAACAAAAGCCTTACTGATAAAATAATGATGCGAAAACGAAACCCACAAAAAATAGCGAAAGAAAAATCAGACGACAAAATTTTCTTGACAGAAAACACAACAGATCCATTTAAAAGTGGACTCTTCCTGGTTTCCCACTGGACCGTTGCCAAATGGAAATTAGTAGTAGAGGTCATCAGCCGAGGAGTCTCAAAGGCGACTTTTGTGTTTCAATTATGCACATTTTTCTCTCTTCTGGTTTAATATAATGTAGAGTTCTCTCATGGTGCAGAATGTAAATAGTTTTACTTTTTAAGAAAACTGCTTTGTTTAACTTCAGTTTAATCTCTTAATAACGTGTTGAGAATAATTGTAGTTAGTTTATTTTGATATTTCAATTGTAGTTGGATATTCAAAAAATTGCAATTATTTAGTGGTAATAAATACTTGCAATATTCTTAGGGCACATATTTGGACAAAATCACATTACTTTACTTCAAGAAAAATCTCTAAAATTTATTCTAACATAATGGATTATAAATTTGTCTATATATTTTAATTCCGAATACAATAAATTTGATAATGCTTTGTATTATTTGTGTTATATAGAATTTTTTTTTTCATTTTATTGTAAGTTAACAAAAATCAGTTCTTTTTCAAAAATTAGATTAAATTTCTATAATATTTTTTTATTTATACATTAAAATAGAAAATAGCGACTACTTTCTTAGTTCTAAACTGAATTCAGAATCAATTGTCGAGAACGATGACATTAATAATAGCATTCGTATTTATCTCTGATGACTTAAAGTTTTCACATATTAAAATTACTTTGTGAAAACTCTAAATCAAGAGAAAACTGGATATTTTCATTTGTCAAACGAAATAAAGAGGGAACGTATACATGCTCTTAAAAGTCCTCGCAACATACTTTCCAGAAGCACAACAAACGCTACAAAATTCTTCAAATAACGTTATCTCTAGTGCAATGTCATGAGATAAAGGCTAAGAACAGAAAAAGTAAAAATCTAAGTGAGTTTCCAGAAGATAGAAAATAAAATAAAAGAAAATTGGAAAAACATTGTGTCAGGATCTTCAGAAAATAGCTATCCATTTGGCGCAAAGTATGTCAAGCCGTAGGGTAAGATACGGTTGACCAGAGGTCATTGTTATGAAATGGAGTCAGGAGGAAAAGATAACGTAAGAAAGTTCTCAACAACGTAAGAGCATCTCGGATTTGAGAACGTTTTTTGTTCCATTGAAATTGGTCATTATAATATTAAATATTCATTCTCGAAAAAGATGTAAATATTTTATTTAATTTACTTTCTATATATATATGTGTGAGTGTGTGTGCGTGTGCGTGTGTGTGTGTGTGCGTGCGTGTGTACTTTGATCAGTTTAATTTCAGACAAGTAATAAGGAAGATGTTTTGTAACTTTAAAATTGTTGATACTATATATTACTTTTTAATACTGAAAATCTTAATGTTAAGGTTTTTGGCGTAATAGGGTCAGAAAATATCTTCTCTGTAAAAAATAATTTAAGAAGGCAAAGAAATCACAAAAAGGTGCAGAAATGTCACGTAAAGTTAAGAAATAACGATACACGAAAAAGTTATTACTAGAAACAATTATTTCATCAAATACCCAATTTATAACCTGATATATATATATATATATATATATATATATATATATATATATATATATATATATTCACTTATTTTAAAAATTCTTATATCAACATTTTGATGACCACACATTTGTTGTTTCATTATACGGGAACATGTGAAAGATTTTCTTAAGTTTTGTACTAAAGAATTTATTTTAATTAGTGTTATGCATTTAAATTCTAAACAAATTGCAGCTAAGCTATACAATATGACAAGAAATATTCATGAGAAATAATGAGGCAAAAAATATGAAAATCTGAGAGATAACTCCCGAGTCTAAAATTGAAAACATTTTTTTTGCAAAATTTTTTTTTATTCATCAACATAACACCTTTTGTTAATCACCTTTTAGGGTGATACAATCGTTCCAACACTTTTCCACCCCCGAAAATTTTTCATAAAAATCTTTTGTTGCGTATAGCTGCTAAAACAGCTCTCTAATGTCAGGCAGATCTGCTTTGTTTTTGTTCCATCGAAAAGCAATCGCGGCTGCCATGGAAAAACCTTTTTCACTTCTAAAAACCTTTTTCCTGGATCAGATCAGAAATTTTAAGACAAACGTTTCAAGAGCAAAGGTTGAGTGCTCTCAGAGACCATGGTTAGCTGGTTTACTACAGGCGCCACCTCTCGGTTAGTCTCTAGGGGTTAGTGTCGATGTATTATTATATATATATATATATATATACTATATATGGATTTCTAAAGAGATATTTAATCGATTCTTAAAAAATGAAGCTCCTTTCCAACTTCAAATATATTTAAAATATTAGCTAGCTTTACTTATATATTCTACATCATTTACTTATTCTTGCTGAACAATTCTATAAATATTTCATTCGGAAAGGACATTGAAAAGGATTGTTGTTTATAAAATCAAAGCAATGCACACACAAACACTTTGTCTTTCTTCTGCGAGGGCTTAAGCAAGGAGATTTGTGAACCCGGAACACTGAAGCTATCAGTTTTTGAAGTTGCAGCATAATGCTTCAACTTGTTTGTTTCATGTGTTTCGACTCATTTTTTGCAAAGACACGCGCACAAACTTTTCCTGTGACGCAAAAGTTAAACTAATGTTTTTACATGATTTTAATCTTCGTGTTTATTTCATCAGTTTATTTATTAGCAATGTCTTTTTCTTTCTTTAAATTAGATTAATTTTATTTCTCTGTTTTCACTGATTATTAAGAAAAGTCAATTGTTGCTTTACCCATTTTAGTAGCTGCCACTGCTTTGAAAAAGGCATTTAAAGCAATCTAAGCAGTATTCGAGTGTTTCATTTATTATTTGTATCAGTTACGTTTTTTACAACGATTAAAAATTGATGCAAAGTTTTTAGACGGGAATGTTATAACTTGGTTTACAAGTATATTTCCCATTTATCTTTTTGGACACTTCTAAAACTTTTTTTGATTAAAGATCTTAGATTTGTGAATCGTGTAAATAATTATTACTATAAATGTTGATGTGTAAAGACTAAGGGAAGTACAGAAGAGAGATTTAAATGGACTGATGATGGAAAAACATTAACATGGATTTCTAAGAATTTAATAGTTTAGTAGTTGTAGTAGAGAAATATCGGGAGGTTTGAAATAAAATATTAGTAAAGTGTGTATAAGGAGTACAATGAGATTTGTGACGTTAGGCTATTTGCGATTTTTTCTTCACTAACTTCGTGGACGTTTTGGTAATTTGAATTGCATAAAATTACAATTTCTTCCGAACCAAAAGTTACTTGGTTGGGTAAAATATATGAAAATAAGAAGTGTGTTGTGAATGGAATTAGAGATTAGGATATATAAGTAAAATTTAATTAAAAGAATACGTAAGAAAGATGGAGAACATCGACAAGCTCATAGATGTGTAGATAGAAGTGAAGCATTACAATTAATTAATTATTTTGGAAGTGAATCTGTTATAATCTAAGGGTACTCGATCAGAATGAATGATTTGGTAAGCTCTCAATTTATGATAAGGATATAAACTAGTACTAGCTGAGTTAAGAAAGATTAGAGAGAGATAGACATCTTAGATATTCTAAATAAACTTTATCACCTTCCTCTTGCATAACTTTTTATGAAATCCTGAACTTATTGACTATTTAATCAGAATTTAAGATTTTTGTAGAGTTAAATAATGAAGAAAATACGTCATAAACTGATGTTAAATAGTTCCGAACTCGGATATGACTTTATAAATATTAGGTAAGTATTAATTTCGGATTAACTTTGGTAGTGAACACTTAAAGTTTTGCTCCACAGTCGTGGTAAGCAAATTGATATTATCTTAAGAAAAATAAACATAGGTTTAATTATGTGACCTTCTAATTATTTAGACTGTCTCTTACCTGTACAAACTCTATTAATTTGTGATGATTCAAATACTAGACTGCAACGCTAGTTTATTGTTTGCACCTCCCACCCCCCGGGCAATGATTCAGAAGCTTCGGCTGTGTAGCGAATAGCAATGAAGGTGAGAGGGGAGAAAGTGATTTTTTTTGTTGAGAGTCAGCCCAAGGTTCGATAGCAAGGAGTAACAATAGCAGCCCTTCCTGGAATAGCTACAAGCCTTTAGGACTTAAAATAAAAATTTTGGCACAATTTAAAATTTTTAATTAATTTCACTATATTTTCGAACCATAAGCAAACATTACAGCGTGAGTGTTGCATTGTGTCCAGGAAATGATCCATTATTTTTGAATATTTAAAGGAAAAGTTTCTGTAACTGAAATCAAATGATAACAAAAATTCTGGGTAAAACATATTAAGTTACATAAAGAATTAAAACACAACAGACTGTGTAATCGAATTGTGTTGAGTGTCACAAACATGGGCAGATTATGATAGGTGACTCGAACATAGAATAATTGACAACTCAGAAATAGAATAATAGAACAGTTGCCGATACAGAAATAGAATAATACCTGACCCCTAGAAGATATTTCATAATTTTAACTGCTTCCAAATATTTTGGTATTTTTATTGCTAGTATAGTTACAATTTTAACTTTCTAATAATTGATATGATAGTATGAAAATTCATTTGGGTGTTTGGTGATTTTACTCGTGTCGAATTTCAAATAGGAGATGATATAGGATATTTATTAAATTAAGAATAATAACATAATCTCGATATATTTATGACACACCGTAACATTGTATATTTGTAAACTAAATTCTTTTTAATCCTTTTCTAGATTGCAACTGGTAAGATAAACACTACAAATCCCAGGACACTTGAAGAAGAAAGAAACAAAGAAATAAGCAAAGAGCGACATGATTTATTAAAAGAAACAGATCACTCGTCTAGCATTAAGTCTGCCAAATCGATGGATCGTAGTAAGATGTATGGTTGTCCAACAGTCAATACAATGAAATGGAGTTAAGTGCAATAGCATGAAAAATTATGGACATTATAAAAGCTTTTTGGGATATAGATAAGATCTTGTTACTTCTAGATTGGATAATATTTCTTACTATCTTTTTACCATAAGAAGTAAACGAAAATAATATTGCTTGATTAATTTTTTTTTAAAATCAAGGTAATATTTAATAATAGATTCCAGATATTTTTAAAATTATTAATGTTTCCAGAAATTCGTTTTTTGTACTTTTCAGCTGAAATTGAAGCACATTATACATTTTAATCCATTGACAATAATTCATCAGGTTTAAACAGAAATTAATATTCATGATAAAATTATAATTTTCTATTAGAGTATTTATTTAATTTCTTAATAGTAAATCTAGAAATTATAAATTATATATTTTAAAATATGGAACATCATTTGAATCAATTGCAAATGTTATTCATTAAGCAACTGAGTAACTAGAAAATGTTTTTCAGAAAATGAACTTTATCTGTTAAAAAAAAAATTAATAAGATTTATCAAAAAAAATTTTTTTTTTTAAAATTAAAATAAATTTTCCGAATAACTGAATGCCAAATAGTGAAGAAATTAATTTTGTTTAGTTCAGAATCTTTCAAAAAATTATCTATATCTGGTAAAATTTACGGAAAACAGTAAATTAACATTATCTAGTTTTTCAATATGTTTTTTCATTCCTTCACATACAAAGAGTTCACATAAATTTATGTAGTATAAATTTCGTAACAAATTATAAATCATAAATATAAGACAGTTTTATACCAATAAAAATAAATATTTCATTCATTTTGAATATTTGTTCTATTATAAAATCTGTGATTTAAAAAAAAAATGCAGGCATGCCCTTAATTAGTTAGATCTTGCACTCTTAAAAATGTCAGATTATTTATTATGTTATACCAAAATATTAAAAAAAATACTAATGTGCGGGGAGAATAATATATGTCTTGTTATTATCAAAAATGTGACATCAAAAATTTTAATACAAATTTGATAAAATAAAAAAAAAATTGTGTCCAATTTGTTTCGCAAAAAGTATGCATTCTTCAATAAGAAATTGTATTATACATTCTCTCCGTTAGACTGTAATGTACTAAAACTGAAAATATTTATAATACATATACTTCAAACTTTAGAATAGAAGAAGATAAAATAAAGCACAAGCTTTTTAATTTTAAAATATCTAGAAAATTTAATCTTATTGGTTAGTTGCTACTGTTACAAAAATGATTCGAGTAAATGTTCATTTTCTTTATGTTTTAATGAAGATTATATAAACTACATAAATTAAAAATTAATAACTGTAAAAAATTTCATTATATATGGACTAAAGTGATGAATGATAGTTTAAAATGTTGAATTTGTTGTCACTTGAGAAACAACCTCTTGAAAAAAAGTTGCTTAACTCATTTTCTCTCGCGTAACATTTAGGTTTCATACGAATTATATGGAAAACAAGTCTTTATATAGTAGTAAATAATTTTTAAAGTAATTATTATTAAGAGAAATATATTAAATTTTATTTCTAAATGCGTATAAAAAAGTAGCAAGCATATGTCTTCTGTCCATTAAAGAAAATGTTTTGCTTATAAATACATTGTCATCTAGATGTTTAATAGACGACACACAATAGAATCACATAACGTGGTTTATTTATACTGACAACAGCTGCACTTAGTTGAGAACTCTCCCAGACTGATAATATGTGATTTTATTTATCGCGCAGTAAAATATTCCAGAACACTGCTGTGGAAATGCAAAGAATATTCTAGAAGGTTTTACAAATTATAATGAAATTTATAGATCAATTTATAAGAACTTTTATATGAATTTTCAACATTGCTGTCACTGAATTTTGAATCAGCGGATTCTCAACTAGGATAATTTCGTACCTTGGTGCCATCGGTGCTTATGAGCGTCATAGCAATATTTATTTAACATTAAATTTACCACCACATCATATAAGAAGATATAGCTTTGTGACTAATCGTTGTCCATAAGCACTATTTTCGATTAAAATCAAATATAAATTTCAAAAATAATATTATGATGAAATACTTTATCATGTTTAGCAAACATAAAAATTATATCTTTAAAAAAAATTCTAATTTAAATAAAAAAAAATTTAAAAATACTAATTTTCTAAAAATATACTTTTTGAACTAAAACGTTTCGTATTGAATTAATTTATAGATTCGAGACCATTTTACAGTTGCTACTTGATGAAAAAACAATCGCAGAGTAAAATAGTAGTAAGTTTAACTATATTAATGAGAAGTATCAATTTCTTCTCCCCTACATTGATGAGAATTAAATATTTAACTTTTTAAAGGAGAAAATTCAGCTCACTACAATAGAAACTTTCACTTTCATTTAACGTTTAAAATACTTTTTCTTTCTATATTTCCTCAGATTC
>BMAW01059597.1:0-13193 GCA_019974015.1 Nephila pilipes | reverse complement strand
CGCATTTTAAAAAGTATTATATTAATACCAATGAAACTCTTTTTTTTTGTGATCGTATTCTGCACACAATTTGTAATTAAGGACTAAATGAAATGGAGAATACATAAATCAAAAAGATGTATACATTCTTCCCAAATTACATTTGCACTATTTTATAAACAGATATACATAATTGGAACCATAAATCTTTTATTTCTTACCTCTGGAGGATTATAGTCCATTAAAATTGTATCCATCTGGTATTCCTTTCTAAAATCTATGTGCTGAAATTAAACAGAAATAAATTTAACAAAGAATCTCAGTATGTATTGTACAAATCTGCAATGACGCTTCTCCGTTTAATGTTAATGTTATGAAAGAATAGAGACAGAGATATCGGCGAATACTCAGGAAATCTTTGGAACGAGTCTCCTACCTTGATGGCAATTTTGAAAACTTTTGCGAAAAACAGTGACTTTAAAGACAGCATAAGGTTTCTAGAATATTCCAGAAATATCAATTAGGAGAGAAATTATGAAATTTTCAGAAATATTTTGTTACCTCACACCTGACCTGAACAGCTATGCAATGATGTGTGGGGTATAAACGAATTGGTCTGTTGGAACTGGCTGATATAATCTGCAGAAAAGTAGCCTGAACCTTGACTGCTGGAAGCGAAGTAAAACTTCATAGATTTTTCCGTAATGTGAACTAGTATGCTGAATATTAATGATAGTGCTATGATTGTCATTACAAATGGTGTTTTGTATCCATGTTAGTGATCTGTGCAAGTGCCGCTGTAGTTCCTAATATTGTGCCGCTCATCTGTAGACGAGCTGTGTCTACTGATTGTGTTGTCGATTTGTCCAAGTTTTGCTACTTATGTTTGTATTGTGAAAGATATTTGCGAATAAAGCGTCATTTACTAATATCCTCCTTGTTGGACTGATTTTGGACGTTATTTCACTTGATTATAATTTTTGTAACGTTAACGATTTCAAGAACAAAAAAATTCGGTCAACAATATATAGTTGCGAAAATTCAATAGTTTTGGGTGTATACGAAGGAAATCAGTCCAAACGAAGGATAATGACAAATGACACTTTAATCACAAATATTTCGTACAAAAATAAATACAGGTTGCAAAAAGTGAGCAAATAAATGGAACAAACAGGAAACACTGAAATTCTCAGATCAGCAACAAAAACACATATAAAACACATATAAACTCACTGTACTTTTTATTGCGTTCAGCTCACAAGCTTACTATTTTGAACAAAGGACAAATCTCCGCAGTAATACTTGGTTAGGTTCCTACATTTCAGGTTTACACAGGCCTCTTTTCCATAAATTCACTCGACCTAGATACCGACAGATTCCTCGTCAGATCACCTCAGCCAATAGCTTCCACTCTATTCCCCTCCAGTCTCGCATCTCTCCGCATTTATATCCACTCCGAACAGGTGTGATGTCACAGAGAAAATTTTGGAAAAGCCCGTAACTTTTAATCCTGACGAGATTTTGATAATATTCCTGCAATTTCTAGAATTATTGTTTTGTCGCCAAATTCGTCACCAAGGTTAATGGATCATTGACTTATGAAATCCCTGTAAACGTCTCTTTTTCTTTATAAGACGAACGTTTCAAGGAAGCGTCATTTAGGATTCGAAACAATATTTTAATGCATTGTAAGAAAATAAAATATTTATGTATAGTGTGATAACCTTTAGAAGCGAAAACAAATGCAAGCTATCAGGATTACCATCTAACTTTAAATCATTGTTTAAATAGCAAAATATGCAATAACCAAACCTATATAAATTTAGTTATCTGCATTAGTATACAGGAAACTCGTAAACTGAGTTTCTTTTCGTTTCATATGCGTCTGTATAAGGATTACAATCAAACTAATTATCTTTCTTAATAATCTAGATAGCTTAGAAAGCAAAATAATGGTCTTGTGTGTCTGATGGAACTTGAGTGTAAATTCTGATAGTACTAATTACCCGACTACTTATTAAGAATGAATTTCACACGTTGAAAGAACTGTCTTGAGAAAGAGTATGGAACAATTTAAGATATAAATTTTTAGATAAAGGGACACATGACTCAATTTGCAAAAAATTTCTATATTTTTTCCCTTTATAATGTTCAGAGCTGTTTAAATTCTGCTAATAAAATTTGAATTACAATGTATGTCTCTAAAAATACCTGTATGTAGTTTCGGAGCATAATATTAATCGAAAATAAACAAATTATGTGGACTAATTTGTCTTTAGAACAAACTAATTAAGTCAGCTTTCTAAAACCAGTGTTTAACGTACATAGAATAAAAGTTAAATTCAAGCATTTTGAGTTCAGAGTCTTATTAAATGCATTTTAGAAGCAGTAATTTTAGACCATCAGATTCTGCTTAAGATATAAAGGCTTCCGTGTACCGGCCGTTTTGATTTCAAGAACTTGATGTTAATACTATAGAATTTCTACTACCATCACCGTTTTACTATGTTATATACTTCATTCCAAAAGAGTTCATTATAAAGAGCAAAATATAGAAAAAGCTTTAGCAGAATAACAATTACTCTCTGATTTTCGAAAATACTGAGTGTTTTTAAAGACCGGAAAACCCAAAACCGATCCAATAAATTAGGGGCAAAAAGAATTTAATTTTAAAAATTCGAATGAAAAATTTAATTCAGCAGAAACCCTCGTCATTTCTTGCTCCTTCGGATGCCCATTTTTCCCTAAATGTGGAGATGGCTATAGAAATTCCAAAGGATTAACAATACGTTCACGGAATCATAATGGCCACTGGATGGGAACCATAAGAGGACATGAGATTCAAAATGATAAAGTTAATAATTTCTAATCATCTTCAATAAATTCAGGTCTGTTAATTTTTATTATTTGCTTATATCAGGCATAATATTGCTTTATGTCTCTTCATAAATTTTGAGCAATTAAAAAAGTTGTCATTTTCGCACATACATTTAAATTAACCTTAGAAAACTACAATTAAAAATATTGTAATAAACTTTCTACACATATCGGAAAAGAAATTAAAGAATCTGTTTCGTTAGGATTTATTTGAATCAGAATAAGAGAAAAAGTTACAGTGCGGTTTTTTCCTGAAAAAAAAAGTCTAATTACTATATTAGTAGAAAAATTTTAAATATCTCATCAAAATAATTAGAAACTCATTAATGTAAAAAAAAACTTTCTTTAGTATGAAAAAATTCTTCTTGAAAAAACTTCATAAACATCAATTATTTCAAGTAAAAAAAAACGATTTTCGAGACACAAATATTGCACTAAATTATTAAAATACATTGATTTTGATACATTTTATAGCTATTAATAAATTAATTTAGAATTTCTTGCATTCAAAATATTTTTTAAAAAATAGACTTAATAGTTCTGGAATGAACTGGGTTTCGCTCAACCGTGTTACTTTTTTGAAGTAGAATTTTTTTCAAGGTCGATATTTATAGGAAGAAGAAAATTCATAGGAAAATGAAGGAAGAAAATCATCTAAGACGAAAGAAGGTAAAAGAAAGGAAGGATATCATCTAGGAAGAAAGAAGGTAAAAGAAAGGAAGGATATCATCTAGGAAGAAAGAAAGTCATGAGAAAAAGGTAATTCAATGTTAAAAACACAAATCTTAGTGAAAAAAAGCATTGGATAAAGCAAGAAATCAAAAAATAACTACTACAACAGAAAAAAATTACTATCATAAATGAAAAACAAAGCTTTCGCCATGTTTTCAAAAATGGGAGAAAAGATACTAATAAAAAAATTTAGGGTGAAAAAGTCTCTCACCTTTTTCAACATGGTTTCAGCTTCTTTAAGATTGAAATTACGAGCTGAAAAATAGTACAACAGTTTAGCAATGTAAACTTATTACTATATTTAGAAAACCCTTTCCTAACTCATGTTCTTTAAAAATTAGTATTTTTTGGTCTGAAGCTTCGTAATTGATGTTTTATGCACGATTTTTTCCTTTAATTTTTATTTCTCATATGAAATGACTGGAAATTTTCTATTTGATAACTATCGTTTTGACTTCATTGCCTATTTAGATACATGATATTTCTAAGATCCAAATTTCTCGATAAAATTTCATTTCAAAATATTTCATCAAAAAGTAATAAGGTAATAACATAAATTATTGAAATCATAACAAATTACTATATTCTAAGTAATAATAATTTTATTTTAAACATACCGCAAATTCAATCTGTCTGATTTACTTTAATTTGCTGTTTCTTAAAAAAAGGAAATAACTTGAAATTGAGAGAGAAATTGTAATTTTTAATTTTTATTTTAACAGTTAATAAATAAAAACAAAAAATATCTTTGAAACGTTTACTGAAAACTTGCAAATTAAAATTAACTAAAATTTTTTTTTAACTTGCGTTTGTTATTTGCAAAACTAAATTTTGACTTGCTTTTAACAACATAAGTAATTTCTTCAGTAATGAAGATAGGATATATAAGTGATTTTTGAATGGTTTTAGAACACTCGCAAAAGCAGTTAATTGAATCTGTTTCAAAATTTAAGTTTGCATTTACAAAACTGTTTCCAGGCAATGATGAACGAAAGCATTCTGTGACTGATTATTTAGAACGAAATACACGTATTGAATGTGTTTTTACAGAACAACGATTGTAAGAGTTTTCATCTAAATCATATCACATTCAAGTCCATTCAATTGCATGTTGGACCAGTTAGGACCAAATTATTAACAGATTTCTAATAATGAAAGCAGTACTATAAGTTACTAAAATTGTTAAGACTAAGTTCTTTGTAATTGTTCTATAGCTCCAAAGATGTTAGTTATATTATTACTCACTTTATTTACCTATATAGTTTCATCAATAAATTTTTACTCAAAATGATTTTTTTCTTATACTTTTGTTTCATTGTCCTCTGATATTATTTATGCCTAAAATATATCTGTTGGTATGATAAGTATACTTGAAAAAACTAATCCCCTTAATTAAGTAGTACAACTTAAAAAATATTTACCTTTACTAAAGCGATAAAATAAAGATTCATCTTCAAGCATTTTTGGAGTTACATCCTTCAAATTTCGTCTTTTCAACTAAAACAAGTTTAATGGAGCTATTATTTACACAGAATAAGCTTTCAAGAAAAAGTGGAAAATTATTGAGAGGAAGAATTTTTTGAGTTGAAACAATTGTAATTAAATTATAATGAGATTAAACAAATTAAATTATATTGAGATGTACTATGAGAGATATTGTTTATATTATTATTTAGATAACGGTAAGGTATATTTTGAATAGCCTTAGTGTTATTCAATAATTTTCTGTTGTTCTTAATGAAAACATTAAAGTGTAATCCTGTTTAAGGAGGATTACACGTTTAGGGTTAATGTCCCTCCTCCCATATTGCTAATTATTCATTTTCTTTATAAAAATACACGCATTCATAATTTTTTAAAAGACAGAGATTCAATGCATATAATCAGATATTATTCATAAACATTTTTAATTCAATAAAATTCTAAAAAAATGTTTATGATAGATAAATGTGGGTAAATGTTTTTTTAATTAAATTTTGTTCAGTGCCCAAATTTTTAATACCAAATGTTAAAATTTTATATAAATTTTACCAGTTAGTCTTCATCATAAGTAAATCAATCAAGAAATAGGAAGAATTTTTATATTACGTTTCAAAAACAATAAGGGTCGAATTTCTTTTTTTTTTTAAACTTAAATATTTAATTAAACCAAATTTAAAATTATTAAAAAAAAAAAAAAAAAAAAAAATACAATCAGAACTCTGATTAAAAGATGTATTTAAAACATGTTCAAATTTTCAAAGTATTTAATGTTAAAACAAAGCATGGTTAAAGAAAGATAAACATAATTAAAGAAATTATTAAAAAATAATGAAAATGTATTGCAACATATAAATCTTTTGAACAAAAAGCATTCTAGAAAGAATCAAAATTAAGTGGGTAAGGCTTGAAAATTTCGAAAGAAAACGACTGCAACATTTTGTCTTGAATTTGTGAATTTCTAATTTACATATAAATTAAACTAACAAAGCGAAAAATTCTTAGTTTTTATGGAGTTTTACTTCAATTAAAAATAATTGAAACAGAAAATCTTCGTATAACTGTAATATATTTGTATAAGCTCATTTTTAATATTTTCATCATTTACATGAAGCTTAAGCCGTAATGAAACCTTTCTTGTATATTAGATGATAAATAAAATTTTTATGTTTTTTATGGAATTTAATTGTTGAGGTATTTAAATTTGTTATTTTTCATAATTGATACTAAAAGCTGCTTAAAATGTTATAAATAAAAAGGGGAATTGAAGTAGTAAACATCCTGACATATATTATGTATTATCTTTATTGAATTTTTTCTACTCGACGATTCGACCGAAATATTGCTGGTCAAGGTTTCTCAACCACGACTATAGGCTACCATTGCCAGAAGACTTATTTAATAGTTAGATGATAAAACCCTTTAATAAATGAGATAAGGGTCCGTATTGAAGGTGAAAACAAGAGCACCTAACCCAGATGGGCCTATATCTCTTTATCTTGAGTTGAACCTTATTAAAAACTATTTCAATACCCTGTTAAATGGATGCTGCACAATTTAAAGTTAAATGAAGTATAAAAATTTTAAGTTAACCTATTAAATGAATTAAGTGAAAGGATAGTGATATGAAATAATACATGAGCATTGGTTGTGAGCAGTGAGGTGGAGGTGGGTGGGGGGTGAAGTGCTTGTCCAATCAGGAAGCAGATACTCAAGTGCTATGATTTTTACAATCTTGGGTAGGAGAATTTGGTTCTTCGTTCAAGTAGAGGAGAGGGTGTTTTCCTATTGGATGAGAGGGTGTTTCCAATTGGTTGGGAGGATTGTGCGTTAATGGAGTATAAATATGTTAGTCTAGGCTTGTTGGGGTTCTGTAATTTCGAAAATAATGATTGATTTCTTGAATTGAGGGGTTTGGGTGGTTGGGTAGGGCATTATTAAATTTTTCAGTTAATATATTATTAAAATTTTGGAGTTTACTGTATTTTAGGGAGTTTCTGATATCTTCATTTCGGTAAAACCATCTAGCTTGGGCAATCATACGTAGGATATTATTTTGTAAGATTTCAAGTTTATTATGATGAACTTGAGCGGCCTGGTACCAAATTGGACAAGCATAGGTAATGATGGGTCGCAGATACAGTGTATAGATAAGCAACTTATATTTAGTAGATAATTTGGATTTCCGACTGATGAGTGGGATTAATTTATTCGCGGCAAGTCGGAATTTGTCTTGTAGGTATGTAATATGTTGATAGAAAGTGAGTGATTTATCAAGGATAATGCCAAGATATTTGGCTTTTTGAGACTAGGGGATTGGTGTGTTGTGAATAAAAATTTGTGGTGGTAGTGTTCTTGACTTTTTTGCGAAGAAGACGGCTTCCGTTTTTGTTACATTAAGTGCTATTTTCCATTTGGAAAACCAGTCTTCTAGTGATGAGATGTGTCTGTTGATATGATGGGTGATTACTTTGATGTTTCTGTGTGACATTAGTAATTTGTAGGATAGTAGGCGTTGGCAGGTTTTTAAGCATTTTATTGGTTATTCCATCATGACTGGGTGATTTGTTAATATTAATTTTGTGAATATAATTTATGACTTCAGAAGGGTGACATTGTGGGTAGGGCTCATTAAGTGAGTTTTTATTGTTAGATAGAAAGTTGTGAACGACATGTGTAATTGTCCTATCATGTGTTGGAGTGTTGGTTTTATTAAGTTGGAACTGGTTTTTTAATGAATCTGCAAGAAGTTCAGTTTTTTCTGAGTCTGCTAGAGCGATACTTGTGGGGCCTTTAAAGGCTGAGATTATTGTGCATCTTTTTCTTTGTTCTCTTGCTGCTCCCCAGATGGAGCCACGTTCGGTATTCAGTGAAGCAAGGGTATTTTCCCAATCTTTTATGGAGTGTTCTTTTATTTTTGCTTTTAATAGTTTATTGACTTTGTTGAAGTGTTTTTTGTGTTCAGGGTTTTTTGTGAATTGTCAAGTTTTCCTAGTTTTGTTCCTATAATTAATTAATTCTCGGATGTCTTTGTTAATATGTTGTGTTTGATGTTTAGAATATGGTTTAGATGATGTGTTGTAGGCTTTGAGTATATTGTCTGTTAGGTCGGCGACATGCATTTCAAAGTTCTCTCCATTAGTTAAGTTTGGGAGGGTGAAGTTAGTATTTCTTAGGTAGTTGCTAAAGTTACACCAGTTGGTGTACACTTTGTTGTTTTTGTCGTGTATCTTGATTTTTAAGTCTACGAAAGTGAGTATTGGATTGTGATCTGATGAGAGATCGGGGAGGGAGGAGCAGGTGATTGGCCAATGGGCATCCTTCGTTAAGGTAATGTCTATGGTGGTCTGAGCAGATTGGGTAAAGTGAGTAGGGGTGGGTGGGGCTATGATTTTCATGTTGTTAGAATTTGTAAAATTTAATAGTTTAATGCCTCTAGGATGATTAGTGTTGCATTTCCATTGTGTGTGCTTTGCATTGAAGTCTCCACTCATGATGTTTGGAGTACCTACATTTAATAATTCTTGGAGATCGTTTGCAATATGGGAAGTTAAGTTTGATTGAGGTGGAATATAGACTGGAAGAAATGAAAATAGGTTTTTCTCTCGGAGGTGCGATTGCAACGATCGTTGCTTGCAGACACCTTAGCTGAGGGTGGGCATTCTATAGTGCTTGAGAGAATTTTGATGAGAATGGCAGCCTCGTGTTTGATCGGTCCGGAGGCCCATTCTGTAGATAGTGTAGTTTGGTACCTAGTGTGTTCTTGGTCTCAAATGTGTCTCTTGTAGTAGGATGATCGGGGGGTGTGCTTATCTATGAAATGGGACACGCATCTTGACACTGTCTGTGTTCCATGAAATAATTTTTAGACCAAGAGGATTGAACATTAAATTTGGGTACATATTGCTTGAAAGAAGATGCTGAGTTTGTCAGTTTTATCGGGAGTGTTTCTCATTTGCTTACATGCTCCCAGGAGTCCGGGAAATAGTTGAAAGAAATTTTTAAGTTCTTTAATGGCATCAAAGATAGAGAAGTCTTCTGTTAGTTCTGGTTGTTGGGTTTGACTATTATTTTTAAGAATATTCTCTCCTCTTGGTGTGGACGTTGCTTCGGTTGTTTCCCCGTCGAGTGCCGCCCTCTGTTGGACGGGAATGGGTTTAAGAGCTTGAGCGTATGTGGTATTTGGTCTTATTTCTGATGATGAGAGTATAATGTTTCTATTATTGGTTTTCGTGGTAGTTTGTCCCTTCCTAAATTTGGGAAAAGAGGGGCATCCCTCCCACGAGGCTACGTGGCCAAAATTATTGCAGTTAATGCATTTAGGATTTTCTTGTTTTTCTTTGATGCTGCAGCTAGTAGTACTGTGACTTTGGCCACATTTGAGGCATCTTGTTTTCATTTCACAATTGACCGAGGAGTGATGAAAATAATTGCAATTGTAGCATTGCGTTGCTCCTGGTCTTCTTTTAAAATCGTCTATTTGAATTTGGATGTGCATGACTTGTTTTATTGTGTAAATGTCTGTGGCATTTTCGGTTTTTCTTATTTCAACTAAGAATATTGGGAGTGGTTGCTTAGTTTTGAATCTTTTTAACTGTGCCACTTTTTCAACTACTACTCCTTGTGATATGAGGGAGTCTTTTATTTCCTCAATATCTGATGATATTGGTAATCCTTTCACCACAATTTTTTGTGGTCTTTCATTTGGAGGTTGGGTGATGTAGAATTCCATTTTTTGCTCTTTAAGATATTTGGTAATTTCTCTATGTTCGTCCGAAGAATCGGGAAAATTTTTTATGTAGTTCCCGGATAGTTTGTTGATAGCTGCTGGAGCTATTCGGTGAATTTCTTGGAGGAGTAAGTTATAATTTTGAGTTATGCGTAGCATAACTGGTGGAATTTTTTCTATGGGTGGGGGAATAGCCTCCGCAACGTCCACTTGATTGTTGATTCTTAGCGTGTTAAATTTATTTAACGTTTCGTTTATGGTTGGAGTAACAATTTTTGGTTGAGATGGTTTGGCAGTTTTGGATGGTATTTTAAAACCATCTGTGCTCACTTCTAGTTGGCTTTTTTTGTTTAGATTTGGATTTTTAGTTGGGGTTGGAATTATGTTTAAGTTACAATTATTTTTTAATTGAGCTATTTGTGCATGATGAATACATCCATTAATTGGGCAAGGAATAGTAAGGTTCAACTCACCTTCAGTTTTCTTTAGCTCTTCCATCCATCGGGCCAATTCTTCTCTGTGGAGGTCGTGATCCTGTGGTCCATATAAAAATGGGAGTAGTTGGGCTTTTTTAATGATGGCCTCTATTTCAGTAATTTTTGGATGGTCTCAGTATATGCCTCGATGTAAAATTGTACATTTTGGCATTTTTTGATGTTATCATCTAGTGGAGGATTATGGTTTGGAGTTTCAATAGAAATCTCCATCGATTCGACCGAAATATTGCTGGTCAAGGTTTCTCAACCACGACTATAGGCTACCATTGCCAGAAGACTTATTTAATAGTTAGATGATAAAACCCTTTAATAAATGAGATAAGGGTCCAAACCAAATAGTATAATGTGGTATTACATATGCGTACTATTCATGGTAGAAATGATACGAGAAATGCGATGCTAATACTGTTTGACACAAGCTTGATTTGTATAATTATTGATTTCAAAGAACCTAAGTGTTCTGAATTCTCTGATGGCAGTAAATTCTGAAAGGTAGTGCAGGTAATCTATTTTTTCATCAATATTATGATAAATCATATAAAAATCCTTATGTGTTAAATTAATAAAAATGAATCAAAATATATTTAGCCAAGAAATTTATTAATTAGACTACTCAAAAGTAAATTATAATTTAATTAATACCTGACTTTATACAAAATCATAATACAATATCTTTTTCGATAATTATTCAGAATAATTGAGGGTGAAACAAAATCCATGATACATTTCAAAAACTAATAAAAAATATTTATTACAAAATTATATCAATCTATTGAGGTATGGGAGTAATGTTTACTATAAGCTGCTTATAACGAAAGAAAATTAACGTGAAAAGTTCTTGATATGAATTCCAAATTTCAAGCAAAGGTACATTATTACATGAAGACAATAACAAAAAACTAAATTTTAACCTGAATAGAAGTTATTGTACATATAATGTTTTGGTTAGCTCCTTTTGACTCCTTTTTTACATGTCATTGCCAATTTTCAATTCAACAAGCTTTTGTAGTTATAGCCTCAACCTTAAAAGGTAATAAGTTTAAAAATCCAATCTGTTATTTTTAACATAGACTGTGAGAATAGATATTTTACTATCACTGGTATTGTATATATTCGGTTATTTAAAGTCAACCACACGTGAAATGTAAACATGCATATCTTCATATATTTCTTCTCCATGATAGACATTTTATTATTAAAGGGCAATGAGAATTCAAAATTATAATTTTTCTTATTTTTATGAATGTCTAAGAAATTGAGAATGATAGTTTTTTTTATATATTTTATATCTGGCACAAAAATAATTATTTCTGAAATCTTTTCAAAAAACTTTTATGCTATTAAATTTGCTTACTATATTTTCGTGCTTGTTATAATTGTTCCATGTGGTTTAAAATTTAAAATTTTTTGTAAAATTATTACACATATTTATACATAAAATAACTAATTTTCCTTGTGAATTCTTACCTAAGTTATTAGTAAAGAAGAAAATTTGTGGTGCATTTTTCTTTGTAAAATAATAAGCCATAGACTTTATTAAATTGGTGACAATTGTAAATAAACTTTCGCAACATTCAAAATTTGATGCATATTTTTATTAACAAATGTAAATATAGTTTGAAAATTATGTGCTTTTAAAAATACTTTAACAGCAAGATATTCGGAATAACTTTTGTCGTTAATAAGTGATAATTATTTTCTATACTTTTTTTTTTCATTCAAGATAATTATATCATACAATTGTGGTACGTATCACATGTCCCATGAACCACTGTTTCATACCTTTGTTGTATGATTTTATATTGGTTTTTAAACTGTAACTAAAATTTTATTACCATCCTGTATTTTAGCTAACACAAGATTAAATGTAATTCTATGAACATTTTAGAGAACATTCTTTTAGAATAGAAATTGTAAGAACAGGTCTGAAAGAAACATTCAATACTTTTGGAAATTCATATTTTCTTACCTCATCTATTGCTTCTTGTTGCTCTGTTGTTACTTTTGGATACAAGGCCATCTTCGGAAAATATCACACTATATCTGGATAGTTGCTTTTAAATTAAAAAAAAAAATAGAATTATATTAAAATTATATGCTTATTTATACGTCAACAAAATGATACGCGAATTATTTAACTAAAGAATTGCATTGAATTGAAGAGAAGAAACGTATAAATAGGCGAAGCCAAATAGAATAAAAAAAAAGTATGGAAAGTTAGAAGTAAGAGAAAGGAATTGGAAGTTCGTGATTAGAAGATCATATAATTAATACTTCGTTGACATTGTTGAAATATGTTGTTTTCGATCGAGGACTCAGGAAATCTCTGAAGTCAATTAACTTCCACTCGAGAAAGATTGATTTTAACAATGATGGGATATATATTATAAATTCGTTGAAACTGAATAGATAAATAGCGAGCATGTTCTTGATTTGAGAAACATTAATCAACTGATATGAGCAAATATCTGTATATCCTAATTATTTCAATGTAATAATTTAATATTTAGACTTTAATTTAGAAACTTTTCCTAGATGGTACAAAATGACCTCGGAAATGAATAACGCGGAAGCTTTTAGGCATAATATCATATTCTACATATTTTGCAGATGGGCATTACATAAGATATCCATATAACATTTTAAAGTATTTAAAAAGTTTTTTTTTAAATTTTCCTAAATATGCAAGAAATTAGAATGATCGCCATTGTGGTACAAAAAGGTAGCATAGCGTGCAAAAAACATTTTCAAAAAAAAAAAAAAAATATTTAGTGGCATCTCTTCTGATCTTAACGTTTCGTTCACAATCTGATATACTAGGCACTAATTGTTTGCAGTTATCTTTGCTGGTGTTCATGCAAATGGATTTCATTGGAATAACTCGTAATTATTAAACTTCT
>BMAW01059587.1:0-13368 GCA_019974015.1 Nephila pilipes | reverse complement strand
ACGTAATTGTGTTTGTAATATTGTTCTTTACCTTCCCTCCAAATTTTAAAACATGAAGTTTCGAGAAACCCTGTATATCTAAATAAACAGTTCACAGTCATTACATTTTAAATGTCATTGGATATCTCTGTTTCACAGAGTGTATTCTATTTACACGAAAGCTTGTAAAACCATTTATACTCTTTTTGGATGTAAGATTCTGGCAAAAATCTATGTGTGTACTTTAGATTTTTCAGAATATATAATTTTTCATGAGGATTGGGAGTAAGATTTGGTGAGTTATTGAATGGTATTGATCTGGTTGGTTCTTTTTTTCATCAAAATAATTTGAAGTTTGTGGGATTTTCTTCTTTTCATTGCTTACAAAAATTGAAGTATCATAATCTTTTTATAGTTTTCAAATATTTTGTTAAGAATACCACGCTGTATCCTTTTATTTTAAAAAATAGACTTAAGCTGAGTCATTCCCAATTGAGGATATTTATCCTGACTTTCGAGTTTTTGGAGTAATTTTCGACTGCAAGTTCACTTTTCTTCCTCACATCTTACATCTGAGTAAGAAGTGTGAGACATTTTTGAATATCTCGAAGGTATTGTTAAACATCTCACGGAGAGTGAATCGAACATCCTTACTTCGAGAGTATCAGTCGGTCAATCTGTCTCGGATAAACTATGCATGTATAGACTACGGATCTGCTCTGATCTCTTCTTTGTGGAAACTTGACCGGTTCCAACCAATTTCTATAAGAATCTGCTGTGGTGCTCTTCGCACGTCACCTGTGCAGAATTTGAACGTAGAGTAAGACTAATTTCCATTGAATATGTGGCTTACGAAACTGCCTGTCCTTTATTATTTTAGAATGTCATTTGTTAAATCTAACCCTTTGCAATCCATGCAACTGATTTAATCTTTACGGATATTATACGATGCTCGTCTATCGAACATTCATCCTTCCTCCGAAAGTGTGAATCCTTTGAAGGAGAAACTTGACCTATCTGGCGTGGGTGTCCAAGAAACAAATTTTTTAAAATTATCACCTTGGAATTTCCCAAGATTGAAATATTCAAATTCTTTTTGCTCCGTACAGTAAGCGTACAACACCTCCAATCATCTTCCAATGCCTCTTTTATTTCTAACTCTGTCAGTACGAGGATTTTATTATTACACAAGAATGGTTCGGAAAGAGCCAGATACGTCAGCTTTGGTGTCATTTCTTAAGTTACCGGTTAGACACTTCTTGTCTGCTTAAGGTGTCGCCATTTACTGTGCTCTTCAGTTGGATGAAAATTCCAGTTCTCGTTAGTTCATTGTACATACTGACAGTATGAGTGTATTGGAATCATTGGTAAATTTGGACGATAAGTCACCCGAGAGTTTCAAGACTCTGGTGACTGACATTGTATAGATCATAAAATATCTGTACAGCAAAGGTTCTAACATCAAACTTTGTGGAATACCTAGACATGCAAGAATTTGAAGCAATGAACAAGTGGATTCGACTTCACGATCGACCACGAATCCTCTGCAATTAACAGTCTCCCTTTCTGTCATGAAAAGTGTTATTTTAAAAAACACTAAAAGGGCTTAGAAGGATGCGTGGTCTCCTCATTCATAACAAGCTTAAAATTAAAGAGAGGCCTCATGTTCCATTGCGAAGAGCGGATGTCAATTTGATTCGTCTTAGAATTGGAATTATTCACTCCTTTTGTTTAGTAAGACTGCCCGCTCGTTATGTTCCATATACCATTCATCACATTTTAGTTGAATGTCCAGTATTTCATCAACATCGTTGCACGCTTTTAATTCAACTATTGTAGTGTCTAACTGCTGTTGGCGAAGAGTTGCTGTAAATGGCATAATTCTTTGAGCCAAGCAATGGTTACCGTCTAGAGGCAGATGGGCATTGGGCTTCGAGGAAGAATGTGATCAGAAAATATGTCTGATTTTCAGCGCAACCTACCGCGCACATTGAAAGTTTCGTTTCCCGTGGTTATGTACATTATAAAAAAATAGTAGGGTCCTTATTGAAGAAGGGGAAACTCTATATCTATTCTACAATTGTCTGACTTGATAGATGAAAACCATAACTTTCTTGCGTTTTTTTTTTACGGTATCAGTTTTCTAAATCATTTTTAAGATTTTAATCCTTTGACATTTAACAGTGATCAAACTAATCTGTACCAATATATTTATTATTAGTCTATTTTTATTCACCAATTACTTTTATGAATAGTTCATAATTTTTATCTAAATTGTAATTTTTTTTATTTTGGAAAAAAATTATAGCTTGTGGTCTTAGAAACAAACTTTGTCCCAGATTAACTGGAATTCGCTCTGGCACCATAAACATACAGTTATTCAATCAATAAATTAAAAATGTCTTAGAATTTGATTTTTTAATTGGCGAATAATTTTTTGAAAACTTTTAACTTCTTAAACAATAGCATATTAGTGAAAAACGCATGCTTCGTGATTTTCTGTGCGAACTATAATTTTGCTTATAATTCCTAGTTTAAGGCGGCTAAAATAAAATAAAAAATTAATTTCTTCCTAAAAAATTAAAGGAAGGAGGGAGGGTGATTCTCCCAATTGCCGTCATTTTCAACAGCCCTCGTGTTGTTTCCAAGAGAGATGTTAATACACAATTAATCAATCATTCCCCACCACAGCAGAATTTTCAGTTTGAATTTCACTTAACGTGTCACTAGGCTTTTTATTTCATGTCATGGGTCCTTCGTGTAATCAGCTCTAAAATCATAAATCTCGGTTGACCATTGTCATCCTTG
Organism: Nephila pilipes; assembly: GCA_019974015.1. NCBI lineage: Eukaryota > Metazoa > Arthropoda > Arachnida > Araneae > Nephilidae > Nephila > Nephila pilipes. Next base: position 10,581 of record BMAW01059587.1, on the reverse strand, counting down.
TGCTAGCAACTATTACAGTTGAGAATCCGTGGTCTACGTGGAGGGTTGTCACGTGGATTTCGTGGGTGGATCTGGCTGCCCCTTGTATGTCAAACACAAGTGGTATACCGATATATAAAGAAGTGAAATTTATTTTTATTTTTCAGACGGACCAGGTGGGCTAGATATACGCTAGCTTTCCCGGAGCCCTTGTTTTGGTGTTTTTCGCGATCGACAGCTCTAGGTCTACAGCAGATAGATGTTTCGATTAATTTGTCTTGTGCAATTCAAATTTTTTTAAACGAAAATATGCTGCAGAATTGTAATTGTTTTTATTCAGTTTATCGTTGAAAACAAATAGTGAAAAGATGGAAAAGTAACTTTTATTTATGGCACCAAAACAAACGGCTAGTAAAAAATAAGAAATAGATAATCTAACAGTTGTTTATTTGTAAGTATATTTTATTTCAATTACCACTAAGCTAGACTAGAGGTCCATTTAGACAGATGCCTGCAATAAACCCTTTTGATTTAATTTTAATCCCCTTCTATGACTTAACGTTAATTTTAATTTTTCAAAAAAAAAAATATTTTTTCCATAAAATTTTATTAAAAAAAATACTTGTCTTAGTATTAAAATGAATACTTTTCTTGTCTTCGTCAATAGTGTTGGCGTTCAGGACAAAATCAATAAAGATCTATATAAAAAAGTTTAATTTCTTATAATAATAGTAATCTAAATATTCACTCCTACAATTAATTTCTTCCCTTGAACTAAGGAAGGTTCGTTTCCCTTGTTTCTATCTACCAAGTAATTAACTCTTAAATAACTATTGCAATGTTTTAATTTTTAAAGAATCTTTAATTACTCATTATTAATTATAAACTAGTTTTGGAAAAGTGTTAACTTGTGTAAAAACTCTCCTTAGTTCTGTCTCACAATAGTTTTCAGATAGAATGGGGTAATACCCCGAGAAGGTTAAGTACCTTGAGAAGCAGAAATTCCGCAACTAGGGATTTTTAATATGGGATATGTTCAAAGATTTCAATTGATTTGTGAGCTTAAGGAAGATAAATTTACTCATCTTTCTTTTCTGGCATAATTCAATAAATTTTTGTATTTATTCTTCTTTTATTACATTAAGTAATAAAAGAAGAAGAAAGTATTTCTATTTTGTTGCTAAAAATTGAAAGAACAACTCATTTTGGATCGCAAGTTCTTGGTTAATTTTTATAAAGAAAAACCTACCTTTCTTACCATTATTTAGACGTAGTTACATTTTTAGGCTAACTTCTACATGGTAATATTAGTGCAGACTGTCATTAAAATAAATTAGAACAAATATCCTATGTGCAGATTATCAAATGACATTGGTGTTGCTCGCCAATTTATTTCCAAATTTCACGCCGACAGTTTTGATTAAGTTGAAATTTTCTTTGTATTAAATATATTCATGTGTTTTTAAAAAAACTATATTATTTAATTTATTAAAACGACTGCTTTTTTTTTTTATTCTCGTTGTATATTGGTATTAAGGTTTGATTAGACGAAAAAGGTTATTAACCTATAATTCCGGTGTTAAAATATGTATTTGAAGTTAACTGAATCTAAATGTGGTGCTGCCATCTATGATTCAAAGAAAGAAACAAGTACGATTTTCAAAAGTCGGGCAATTCCTTTAAAGATAAGTCTTTTTCTAGGGAAGGGGGACATCTTAATTAAGAGATACAACTAAAATATAAAAAAAAAAAAAAAAAAAATTGAAGAAATGTACCAGTAGGTAAATAATTTATTTATTATTTTGGGAAGCAGAAAAGTAATTTTTTCAATATATAGTACTCACTCTACAAACCGACACTTCACAAATTCACAAACACAAAAAAATTCCTTTTTACACCGGCTGATAGATCATAGAAAATTATTTTATGCCTTCTACTTCAAAGGAATAATACAAAATATCAATACATGATATCAATACAAAACAACACATTTTTGATAGTTTTAGTTATCGTGTGCCTAATACTTTATTTGCGCTCACTGTATTAAATTTTATACAATAATACTCACAAATAAAGCTTTTTCTCTTTAACTTAATTATCGTTAGTGAATTACCAGTAATTCGGCAGTACTCTGGTTCGATACCTACAACATTACTGAGAGAAAAAAAAATACTTAAGGGGTCTCAGGACTTTTAACGCTTGTCAGTGTATCGAAAAAAATATCACTTTTCAAAACAATATAATTTACCAATAAAACAAAGCAGACATTTGAAACTCTTACCATATAATATTTATATTTATTTACATTTTTTTCTCATATTTTCATATAATATAAATTTTTTTTTAAAAAAGTTATAAAGAAAAATAAATTGGGCATTTTTCAAATTAAAAAAATCTATAATTTGCTGCGTGCGGGATTCTGAAGTATATTATTAATTAAAATTTACGAAAGTAATGCTACCTGGTAAAAAAATTCAATTTTAAAGTTGTATATACTTTTTGAGAAATTTAGAGAAATTTTTTTTTAGTATAATTATTAAAAAAAATATGAAATTTTAAGGAAAAATCAAATTAAAATTGATATAAAAGATTTTTCTATTCATAATTTGTAAAAAAAATTAATCCATATATCATAGAAAACTTTTTTTGAACATGTATGCAAACTTTCGCACTAATATGATAAATAGTTTCTGAGAAATCCTGCGCACAAGCTAAATTTTTTTGTTTTGAGAAAAATGAAGTTAGAAAAATAACAAAAAAAAAAAAAAAAAAAAAAAAGAATTGAAATAAATTAATATACATTGAAAAGCCCCGGGATCCTAAGTATTACCATCTGTAAGCTCGTAATGTTCCATTTCTTGGGTTATTTTAATTTTTTTGGCCTTACGAGCTTCAAAGGAAGCTTTTGTTGCTCGACTCTTAGCAGTGGAAACTCACACTTTGTCGACACTTACACATTTATTAATATTTTTCCTGTTGATATTTATGCCTAAAGCAAGCATCATGTCAACTTGACTTTTCGTCTATCATTATATTCATATACAGATATGAATGCAACTATTTTAGTCACCTCTAAACCCGATCCAATTACTTTTGAGCTGTATTTCCAAATCAATGAATTCGATGACTCATTTGCGTTTAGGGTTTTACCACCTAAACATCTTCACAATTTCAAATATGATAAATCCTTCAAGTCGGTTTAATTGCTTCAGAAACTGCCTTTGGTAAGGTGTTCTTATGCTTCACCCTTTCAGGGGCGGTAGCATATTTTTTATACCACATATTTAACACCCTAAAATTCTCTGTAAAATACCCTTTTCCCCACATATTTGTCTTCAAATGGTAGCTTATAGTTTTATTTACTTAAAATAGATGGTACGGTCATACAGAATGATTATAAAAATTATTGCTTTGAATCTAATGAAAGTTCCTAACAAGTGGTTGTTTTATCCCTTACCGAAATGTTTCTGAAATGAATTGAAAATTTTAAATTCATCAGCTGCCCAATCCACATGTTTGAAATTTTATGTAAATACTGCTAATTACTCAAAACAGTATATATATATATATATATATATATATATATATATTAGTTGTTACATACTTCAAACTAAGTGGTATAAAATTTATACCACCGCCAACACAGAGGGTTAGAGAGCAACAGATGGCGGCCCTGCGATTTTCGATTCACACTGATATGTGATAGTTCGCTTTGTCACAGTGAAAAATAGATGTCATAAATATGTTATAGAGTGCCAGTGAGACAAAAATCAAACTTATTCTATGAAGAAAAGAAATTTAAAACAAGAAAAAGTTCTATATAAAGTTTTCGAAAAAGCAGATTTAGCTACCCAAGGTGTGCTTTTTATTTATAATTATTGTTAAATTACTCAGTTAAATATAAGAATTAAAGTAAGCGATGAAATATCGAGACATGGACAATAGTTAACTTTCCCGATATTAAAGTTAAAGGAAACGATAAATTATTAAAATGAGTATATTTAAGCTAAATGTTATCAAAATTAAAGCAAATGATAAATTTTTAAATTTAATTTTATTAAAGAGTTACATGCAATTAAAAATAAAACAAACGATAAATTATTAAATTGAATATATTTAAGCTAAATATAATTAAAATTGAAGCAAACGATACAAAAATTGAAAAGTGATCTTGTGCGTTAAAACGCCTTTCTAAAACAATAGCTCCTTGGGTGGCCAATAGAAATTTATCAATGCTATGCGTGCCCACCAAAAGACAACAAACAAAAGCACAGAGGAAAAAAGGATATCTCTAAACCAAAACTATTACAAAAAAGTGAACAAAGCGAAGACGGAGGGACAGTCTTCGAAGGCGGCTAAGATAGAACTGTCTAGAAAGTGCAGATTAAAGACTTGTTGGCGTTGATAGATATGAGACTTGTTAATTTTTTGGACATAGTATTTTCATGAGATAAGATTAGGTGATAAGCTGCCGGCAATAGGGGCTCATTGACCATTTTGACTCTATCTTCAGTCTTTACCAAGGGATCAAGTAAATTGAGTTGTAAATCATTGTCGAGTGGCAATCATTGGCAATAGATACAATACAGCAAATAGATACCCGCTTTGCAAAAAGAACAGAGCCCTCACCGTTTGTGCTCCAGTTGTGAATATTGAAATAATGGATTATTCTTTATAAACTGAAAAAGATCTAGGAATACAACTTTCGAGGAGATTAAAGAGAGAGAGAGAGAGAGAGAGAGAGAATTGAGTACACATTATGTAAATAATTCAGAGTAAAGAGGGCTGACCATTTTTTTTGACACGTTTATTCATCACATACGTGGGAAAGTATGGTTTCAATACTATTAATTACCATGCACGGCTGGTTTTTGAACTCTTACGGGGACCATACATCCTACAACATTTTAGTTTTATCTAGCGATCATTAAATTTATATTTTCTTTTTTTCTCATGACAGTTTCAGATTTTGTACAATGGGGCATTATTATTTCCGAAAAATTCTAATTTTATTTGAAGTGCTCCATAATCTAGTTTCAACTGATTTTTTTTTAAATATATATATTTCTAAAATATATTTTTTAAAGAATGCCTACATGGGGACTTTTGATTGAAAAAGCACTTTTTTTAAGAGCTTTCTTCTGATGAATCGGAGTTATCTTCAGAAATAAATGAGGAAGAAAATATCTTTACTGTCAATGAAACAAAAATATCCTTATTTTAAATAAAACTGTATATGAATTTCAACTAAATTTGATTTATTAAGTTCATATAGCAGAGTTTTATCATTAAATTACGAAAATTAAATATGTATAAAAAAGCTGTTCTTAAATTAATTGACATATCTTGATATAAATTATCACTCATGTAAGTAAAAATACAATATCATGAAGTTCTAATTTTTTTTTCAAAAGTGTTTTGTGATCCTAATATTTCCCAAAATAACTAAAATAATATTGTTTCTTTTATAAGTATTTCTTATTTCCTCGAAGGAGTACGAAACAGCGAGTGTACAAATGAGATGTCCTACAGGTGTGGTGATATATTATATATACCGGGTCTTAAGAATCAGGAAACAAATGAAAATAAATTTTACCGCTTGTTATTGTGTTTTTTTTAATATTATTAGTGCATATCAGATTAATTTTAACCAAAATTTAATGTTTTTATATACCACCCCTTAAAGGGTAAAATTCCTCAGCTTTGTTGTTAAACGCAGCAACATTATATTTACATCAACTGTTATTGCCTTTGGGTCAGAACCAATGTTTTGGCTCATCATCTGTAACAGCTGTATGAGCCCATACAGACCTCGTCTCGATGGTATTTTGGGCATTGGCACGGATAGCATTACCATAATAGCATTATTTATGACGGCATCCGTTAGGGGACCCTTCCCACCAATTGTTTTTCCATCAGACAGCTTCTTTTTGCCAAACGGGGCTTTCAATTTCCTCAAGTGGCTGTCCATTCGCTTTTGGACATGTCCAAAGCACTCGATTTTATCAATTGTGGCATTATCTCCATGTAGTTTTTAAGCAACAATAGACGAAAAGATTTTCGAATCGCCATCATTTTTGTATTGTTGATACATCAAGCCATGTTTACTTTGAGATCTAAAAAACGTTTTTTACATTCCATTGACTTCCATTTGTGTAGTGGATCCATAATGGTTTTTTTTACTAAAATTCTAGTGTTCAACCCAAAACACACTATATTTAAGCCCAAACCTTGGCCCCTTGTAAGAACTTCATCCTTTGTAATGCGTAGACATGACTTTAATACCGAGGACTTTCCCACAATCAGCTCCAATCAAAGTACACACCCCGACAAGAGACGTATGGCCTCGCGTCATCCACGTCTCATCCCCACTAACTACAGTAGAATTTCCAGTGCCGTCAATAATTTTTTCTTCTTTCGCAGTTGTTTTTCATTGATGCATTTGAAAAAGCCTCATTCACATACGTTATTTTTGAATTTATTACGTCATATGCCTTCTAAGACACTGGCTTTGACAAACACATAATGGAATAAAATATCTCGAGTGAGGATAATCCTTGGCCTGTATCCTCACTTGAGAAATTTTGCTAATAAAAACCAACCGTTAATATCTGGTGCATTCTTTTTGTCACCAATCAATTCATAGGAATTGAATTTCTGCTGAACTCCACATTTTTTACAACTTATTAGGAATGTTGTTGACAATCCTATAGTAGATTTCTCACTTATTGTTACTTCCCCTTGGCACACAGTGCAATACATATATTTTTCCAATTCTGAGAACATTAAATTAATATCAATTAATCTATAGTCCAGAAATCCGTGACAAACGACTTTTTCAAAGATTGCAAAACATTCCGTGTACAAGGAAATTTTTTAGCAGATGTACTTTTCTTTGGTGCAATATTTTCAAACACAATTCTTCCAAATTCAAGCTCAGATTTCTTCACATACTTATTACCTTGAAATCGTTTCTTTTTTGGTCTCTGTCCAGATGCTCGTTTTTACAAAAGATTACCCATATCAAAACACTTACTGAGAGAGATCTATTCATGAAGAAATTTGACAGCGAAAGTAAATAAACAAATTCAGAAAAAACAAAGTTAAAAGTTGAGTTGCTATGATGCTACTTATTCATAAGATTATTTTCATATTAAAGGTGGTTCTTCTACTAAAAGTGTTCAGCAAGAGAGAATAATGCTGAGAAAATCTCCGACAGCTGTCAAAAATGGGCATGGCATGTTTTTTGTTTACTTTGTGTGTGTGTGTGTAGTTTTTTTTTTCGATAATTCTGGGAGTTTTCGAAGTATCGTTATAATTCTGGTACCAAAATGTTCAGAACAGATGAAGCTCTAACATATATGTTTTTCAAAACATCAAAAAGTTTAAGTTCCCTGACACTCCTCAAACTAAAAACAATTAATCTCAACAATTAAAAAATAAAACAATATGTAAGAAATAGTTATGGTACCATTGAGTAAAAAGATAATCATTAATCCAAAATATATACATAAAGCATTGTATGCAAAGATAAAAGAATAAAAATAAATATGCAAATTTAACTGTATAAGAAAAAAATCTTATACACTATAGGAATTTTAAAAAGAAAGCAAATTAAACGAAAAATTAAATTGGCATCGATCAAAATTATGACAAAATGATATATAAATTGAAAGACTATACAAAAAAGAAAATTTGAAGAAAAGCAAAAAAAATGGAGTATAAGATATTTAATATTATAACAAACTATATATATATATGTGTGTGTGTGTGTGTTATAATGATCTAAGACACATAAAATTAATTTAATTTTCAAAATTTTCCCAATCTGTATACAACCCATTAAGTAAGGCGTTCATCCTTATTTGCCGATACAATTCCAGATTATTCATTAATTTATGTAATTACGCGCTCATAAAATTTGTTGAATAAAATTTCACGTAGTCATAAATCCATCGGAAATAATTCCTACTAGACTGATAGACGTCATCAAAATCCCTCAGAATCCCTACATCTTATACCACGTGAGTTACCAAGTGATCTCGAGAAATCCCTACCAATAAATTCGAAGGTAGGATAAAATTCTCACTCTTTTGCTTCAATCGATGAGGCAAAGCTGTGTCTCTTTTATTATCCAGTATAACAATGTATATTTATTACCTCTTTCTCTCATCAAAATGAATATGCAATCTTAGTTGAAACAAAGAGTTATAATTACAACCCAGAAGTATAATGAATTTTTACTCGAATACACACACACAAACACACACACATATATATACCAAATGTGCAAAATATTCTTTTTGTATGTATATATATATATATATATATATATATATATATATATATATATAATAATAAACTTCTAACTCTTTAATAATAATAATAATGTATGTATATATATATATATATATATATATATATATATATATATATATATATATAGAGAGAGAGAGAGAGAGAGAGAGAGAGAGAGAGAGTTTTTCTTTTATGTAGGTCATTTATCAACAATAGATTATATTTCATATTTTTGTGACTGAGTAAAAGGAAGAGTCTCCTCATGTTGAAAGTTTGTGTTTATTTTTGACGCCTTCATAACAATATTCAGATTTAGAAAATCTGCTTAATCTATTCAAAGTCTTGATTTAATTTTAAAGTCTTGATTAAAATTCAAAATCAAGAGGCCCGTTGCCTATAATCCTCGTGTTGCTTCTAGTGCGACGTTAATAAAAACTAAACCAAACTAAACTGAGCTTGGACCCACAACTCAAAAGAAACGAACTCCACTGGCCGTGAGTTCGTGACTATTATCACTCGACTACAGCTACCATATTTTAAAAAATGAATACTAGTTGTTAAACTTGACTTAGTAAAGACTGCCCGAATAAACCACTAACTACAGGATATAATTTTTAATTGTCGAACTATAATTACCAATGTTTTCTCTAACACCTTATAGTAATTCTGAGAAGTGAGGTAATCACAGAGGTGTCATCCCCGTCTCTTGAATGGGGCTTAAAATTACGAGGTTTGTCACCAATAGCCCTCATATTGCCTCCCCCTTCCCCCCGTCTCAGTGAGACGTTATTCAACAGTCGCTCCCTTTCAAATTATGAAAACAGTTATTCAATGGAATTTCTTTTGGTCAGTCAATGTTTTTTTAAATCAGTATTTACCCAATGTTAATAACAATGCTGCATACATTCCGGAACAACATTTATTGTTTGACACAAATATAACATCAATACGTTTACTTCGGAATTAAGAAAATTATCCCACAACATCCACACCAATTTTATTAACTCCAAATGGAATGTTCAATCGTCTTAAAAATATAACAAATGCTTTATTCAATTACTTTGATAATTTTATGTTATGTTCTAGTTTACGAATATTGATGCAGTAATAGATTAAACTTGATACAAGTTAGCTTGCATAAATATACTTTTGGTAATACGTCAGTTTTAGAATGGGGAAAATTTCAGATTATGCATTAACTGTTACTATAAATTCAGTATCCACCTTTAAAAACAGAAATAGGGGGATTAATAATCTATTAGTAGTTCAGCGACCATTTGAGATTTAAAGTTAGATTCTTTCAAATATTGTCATTAGAAGACTAAAACCCACACTCTTTATATTTATTTTAATCGAGATTTCATAAGAATCCATTATTTTCAAGAAACATCATTTTGTCGCAAAAGTCATCGTATCTCACCAAAATGGTCACCGAATTCGCTCCATTATTTTAGCTTCCCTTGGTGACCGGGTATGACATAGTAGTCCCACTGTTGCTCACGCATGTCGTAACAGGCGTCTAAATTGGGTACCCAGTGTCTGGGGTATTGCCAGTGTGTCCGGTAATACCCAAGACGGAACCCTGAACTTTATCAAGAACCCGTCAGGGTTCTAATAGGAACCCTGATGGGTTCCTATCAGGGGACCTCAGGGACTTGCTTTGTTTAGTTAAGTACAGGCATCATGACCCCCAAGGCTCCCTAATGATCTTTTTCTTTCCCATGTGATTTACTGTCTCTGGAAAACACAGGTGACGCACCTCCGAGGTAACCCTAGCCATCCATCTCTATTTTCGACCCTCCTCCTAGTCAACCAATTTTTGGCTTTTTTAAAAAAATTTTCACGTCCAGACCACAGTTAAATCTTCTTTGTAGCAGCTCAGCCACATCTGGCTCTTGCACCAATAACCTTCATTTTCTCTCGCTCACTCACCATTAGTGACTGATGAAATCTCTGTAAATATTTCTTTTCCTTTATAACAGTAATGTTATAGGGCAGCGTCATTGCCTGTTCGTAATAAATGAAACGATTTAAATTTGTTGATGGTCTCTGAGCATCATTTTAAGCCCAATATTTGCATTAGTATTTCGCCCAATTCTCGATAAGCCAAAATCTTGGAATTTTGCACACAAGCTCAGTTTGGATGACAATGTAAAATTAAATTATAAAATTGCAAATAAATTGCTTTAATATGCCAATTCTTTTAAAAATAAAAGCCAAAAAGTAATACACACACACACACACACACGCGCGCGCGCACACACACACACACACACACGCGCGCGCACACACACACACACACAC
>BMAW01059585.1:0-11246 GCA_019974015.1 Nephila pilipes | reverse complement strand
TCGCGCCCGCGCCGCGCGCAAAGGCGCCGCTGGCGCGCCGCCGCGCGCCGCGCCATGCCGCGCGCGCGCGGCACGCGCCAGCACTTGCAGCGCCAAAGCGCGCGCACCGCTGTAAAAGCACTTGCGCGCCCGCGCTGCATGCAAAGCGCAGCGCAAACGCGCAGGCGCCGCCGCGCGGCGCCGCGCCAACATCAAAAACGTCAATGTGATTGTAACCGATAGTTTAAGAACTAAACCAATAAAAACCAACAGATGGCGATAAATTCACCATAAGACATTTCCCCCAACCTCAAGCCCAATTCTAGTATTTTGTTTTGTGGCTTTTTTTGGAAGGGATAGTTTTCATTTTTTTGGTGGTGAGTCAAAAAATTTTTTTTTTTTTTTTTATTTGATGAAATCTAGGTTGCAGGATTTTTCATTGGTTGAAAGGTGAAGTAACACTGATACTGCTATTAGCTGCCTCTTTTATGTAAATGGATAAAAATATTGGTGTGGTAAAAAATAATTTGTGCCAATTTAAAAGAATTGATCTTATTTGAAAAGAGCAAAATGAATATTGGAAAAATCTTAATTGAACTGATAATATATAATAATATATGATTTGCGGTAAATTAATTAGTGGTGCTTTATATTTACTCATTATTTTTTACCGTTGATGATTACAGTTTTTCTTGCCGCGTTGTTTTAGATATTTGGAATATTTTATTGAACTGGCGCCATAAACGCAGCGCCGCGCAGCGCTTTTAAAATGGCTTTTTTGGCTACGCATAGCGCCAGACCGCTAGGTGAAGCTACGTTCGCCTGTTAGTTAATTGATTTACTTTTGTTGGATTAAACCTAGTTCTACAAGCTCTTCATGTATATCATTGACTTTCAGTATTTCTTGGCAAAACCTTTTATAACTATTTTCAGCACGCGTAATTTTAGGTTCAATGACATAGAATTCATAAGGTTTGGTTTTGAATACACTATTAAGTGATCGATATTCTTCAAAATTGTTGTATACAGTTGGATATTCTGAAGAAGGGCGAGTACGTAGAGGAGTTTAGTAGACAATTCTTTTAAGTGTTGTTTATAAATGTTACTAATTTTGAACATGGTCGGATGAGGGAGATTCTTAGTTTGTTAGAAGTATTTTCATAGTTCAGTTCAGTTGTATTATCATTTTTTCAAGATTTTTTGGTTGTTTTCAATTGCAGCTATTTTTTGATATTTATTTTGAAAAGGGATTTTAGCTTATAGATTATTTGTTAATTTTAATTTACAGAAGTTTTATTTTTTTTAGGTGGTGTGCTAATATCAGAGTCAAGTTCCTTCATTTAAAACTAAGCTTTGGAGAGAATTGCGGGGAGTTGTGTACTGGGCAGCCATCAGTATCGCAAAGGCTCAATAGAAAGCGTACTCACCCTCGATTGATTCCAGAAATATTTGTTTCTTTTCTTAATCGTAATCAGTAAGTCATATATTCGTTCTTATCTCTCCCTTATTTATGTTAATGGTTTCGTAGAGGCAATTGGGATATTTGGTCTCTTATTTACAGCGCAACATGTTGGATTTCACCCCAATTTTTCGGCGTCTGTAACAGGAGGAGCTGGTGTCGTCGGAATTGGCAGATAAGAAAAAGATGGTGGATCTTGAGTCATCATTGTAGTCCATTTCATTAAGCAGATTGTTGTTCATTTCAACTGTCGGTCAGAGGAGAAAGGAAAAGTTTTTCGGAAGTAGTGCTGTTGTTCTGAAGCTATATACAAAAAATAATGGATAACTAGCGCCATCTGGATTGAGGAAAAGATTCTATGTACGTTAGATCTGGTGAAACGAGTTAAGCAACCGTCTCATTCGGTGTCAGACACTCGAAACAAGTCATCATGTATGTTGCGTGTTGTGCATATGTTTTTCATCATGTATGTTGCGTGTTGTGCATATGTTTTAAATTTATACCTTATAAATATTATTGATATGATGCTTGCTGTGAACTGAACCGAATAAAAAAAAACATGATCTTGTCATGTTCTAATCTTCATTCAAGATTCCACGCACTCATGCCACGCGCTACAAAATTGGCACCCGAACGTTGGGCAGCGGCGTATTTAACTTTTGCTTATAAGTTTCAAACATATTTAGAATGGATCACCTTGATGTTTTGAATTTATTCAAAAATATTATAACTGTAAAGATTCCTTGACTCGATATGTCTAAAAGACAATATTTCCTATTTCGAAATCATTGTTGTAATTATTCATCTCGAATCGAAAATATATCTTGTTTTTGAAAATTAACAATTCTGTATCTTATGAATAGAATTATAATTTTAACGATTCATCTGGAATCGAAAGTATATTTTGATTTTGAAATATCAACTATTCTTATATAATTAGAACTATAAAAAAGATATAATCTGCATATATTCACATATTTTCCTTGATTTGTGTGTTTCAAGTAATCCATTGCTTAAATATTATTATTTCTGAAACGAAATTGCATTAAAACATTTATCTAAATGTCGTTATACTGTACATCATTATTGTATAATTGTATTAAAACGAAACTGCATGGAAAATTTTATTTGAATGTTTATCTTATGTTTTAAAATTATCATTTTTGAGTGTATGCTATACGTCATTATTGTATAATTGTGTTAAAACGAAACTTTTGAAAACTTCTTTATTAATTTCTTGTATATGTTAATACCTAAACTATTTCTATGCTTAGCAGTCTATGTGGTATTCCATTCTGAAAACAAATTATTAATATTTTGTATATTAAAACATTCTGTTATTCTAAATGAAATGAATTTAATTCATTAAGCTTCTCTAAATAAAATGAATTTAAATCATTTCTTTCTACTTCATTGCGATAGAACATGTATGTGGAATTTTTATTTGAACTGAAACTATTTTATTAGATTTCTTTTCCTTTTGCTAGAAAAAGCTGTTTTTTTTTCTTTTCGCGAAATTTATTCTTCCTAGAGTGAAGATCAATCAGTCATAACACCCTCTGTGTACTTTATTACTTTCGTTTTGGTTTGATGACGAATGTATACTTTTATTTTGAATATAAATTAGATGGAAAAGAGTTTTCATTACATGTATAATATATATATTATCTCTGACTGAGTTGAATTCATATGAGATTCTTTTCGTGTTCATAAAAATTAAATATTCTATTTGCAGGAAACGTATGTAAAATTTATTATTCATTGAATGCTTTAATTGATTTCGTAACTCATATATATATATATGTGAAGTCCGGGTATTCACAATGATGATACTTCCGTTCATACTAAGTTATTTATTCTTATTTACAGCGATTAATATGTACAGACACTTGAATATAGTTAATTGAGAAAAGCGTTAGCAATGTTCACAATACAGATATACGAAGACAGTTCATTTCAGTCAGACGGTTGTGCTCCGTGCACTTATTTCGTAAAACAGTTTGACCAGTGATATGTCTCAGACACTCCATGTGCCCACTCTCACTTCGTAATGGCGTCTTCCCGCGCAAACGTCTTCTTTCCCCTAGCGGCATGTCGCCGAGACAGTAGCAGCGCTCTCTGGTGGTGAGACGTTCTAGGCGATAAGTCAAGTTCGATTCCCACAACAGGCTATCCTGACCCGTCTGTCGTCCTCGACAGGAACCTGAGAATCTGCATGTACCTGAAAAATAAACAAAACGAAAGCAAAGAAATTATACAAAAAAGGTAGTTTGCAGGTTATGGCTTAGAAATCCATTGCCCAAGGCTTCATATGATCAGCGGCAGTAGTGGTTCGCTGTGGTCCCTCATGATTTCCAATCTTCTCTACTTCGTATCTTTCATGGGGATAAGCAGTCTTTATTCTATACGGTTCATAAAATTTGGATCTCAGCTTGAGACCTCCACCAAACTGGGTCTTCTGTATATTGATAATATCACCAACTTGATATTTCGTAGGTTTCTTTCTTTTCTTTTCGTAGATGCTCTTGTTTTTTATTTGAAAATCAACAATTTCCGTTTTATTTGGACGATAGTTATTTGCTGAAGGATTTATATCCGAACGTAGTTCGGAGTTTGTAATGCGCTTTGAATCAAATAAACAGTCCTTTTCTAATGATGATTTAAGGGGGTCACTTCACGCAAATCGGTCAAAAAATCGATTTTTCAATTTTTTTTGAAAGAGAAATTACAAATCCTTCTGCGTCGAATGCAATTTAAATTTTTGTTCTAGCTAAATTAGAAGTATTTTAAATATTTTTTTAAAAAGTTGTTTACATGTGTCAAGACCCAAAACAGCTGTTTGACACGCCCACTTTTAAACCAAAACATATTATACATGCTTCTTTCCAGCCTTATCAAATTATTTTAAATTCATGAAAACATTTTTCGTCGATCAGCAACTTGTTGAGGAAAGAATTGAAGTGAATAGTAATAGCAGTTTGTTTACATTTCAACGTTTGTTATCGAATGCAGCGTGGTATTTTAGACTCGCCTAATGTAGACCATCTGTTCTTTTCGAAAACTTTTTTCATTTATGTTTTTCATTATGTCTCGGTTTAATGCTGAAACATTTAAGAAATAGAAGTTTGAGATAGATGTTTGTTTATTAAATAAAAGTTCTTTTAAAATTATATAAGCTAAAAAATGTTTATAAATATGGTAAGTATGCTGGTATGGTAAGTGTCAATGTTATGTATGTATGCTGGTGAGTATGAAGCTTTTTTTAAATTCTTCTGATAAATTTAAGGAAATAATTGACATTTCTCTGTTTTCTTATTGCTTAAAATTATGTGTGTTATGCATAAAATGCAAGAAACATGGTATCCATATTAATTTTGGTCATCAAAACCAAGGTTTGGCTACAGAACTATTTATATGTAGTGAAAGTTGTGGTTTCAAACAACCAGTCCTTAATACTAGAGTCACTCAGAGTTTAACTAATAAAGGATATACTAATGTGCATGAAGTTAATACGAGACTTTCATATGCTATGAGATCAATTTGCAAAGGGTATGCTGCTGCGAAAGGGTTTTGCGGAGTGATGAATTTACCTCCCATTACTAAGCGCTTTTATGAGTTATAATTAAATGATGCGATAGAGGAAATCGCAAAAGATTCTATGTTAATATCTGCTAAAAAATATTTAATAGTGATGGAAGTCCAAATGTACCTGTGGCTATTGATGGCGGCTGGCAAAAGGGGGGCTTGTTTCACTAAATGGTGTCGTGACAACATTTTGTGTCGAAACTGGAAAGGTTATTGATGCCGAAGTATTTTCCAGATATTCGTGCAATTTGAGGAATGGAAATGCACTCAGAGAGAAGTGTTTCACTAATTTCTTTGGAAATAGTGGAGAACTGGAAGTTGAAGGGACACTCTGGATCTTCAATCACCCAGAATCATTGCACAAGCTGCGATACACTCAGTATTTTAGTCTTTGCCCCACTGGTGACGACAAGTGGTGTGCATATAATAGGGCCATAATTAAAGGAAAACAATATAAACACAAACATAACTTACCTGATGTTATTATAAATTGTATTAAACAATAGTTAGAGATTTTTCAAGTCCTGAACTACTCTCTAGATGCCTACTTGGCAAAATTCAAAATTTAAATAGCATCATCTGGTACATAATCCTAATAAATGTATATGTAGAATTAGGAACATTAAAAGCTGGAAAGTATGAAGCAATATCTATTTAATCAAGGATTCATTACAAAATTAAAAGTTTTAAGTTTATTAAATGTTCAACTTGGATTTTATACATGTCGAGCATTACAAGAAGCAGATCATGTTCACATAAAGAAAGCAAAAAAGGCAGTTTTACAAAGAACCAATAAAGCTAGAATTAAAAACAGACTATTAAAATGTAGACAAGAAGATTATCTAGCAGATGACCCAAGCAATTCAAGCTTTGGTGTTGATACCTATTAGTGAATGGTAAGTTTGTACTTTAAATTGCATTATCTCAAAACTGTAAATTTCAACACAAAAGGAACATTTTTAAAAAATCTACTCATCTTATAGCTTTGAAACTTGGTGCATGTATTACTAGTACATAAAGAAATATTTTAATGAGAGCTTTTGTCAAAAAAAGTTTTCAAAAAAATTTTAGAGGTTGAAATGTACACAAATTTTCATGGTTTTTTAAATTTTCACGTGTTAATCCACATAATAATTTTTTAAAAAAAAACTAATTGAAATTTCAAAAAAAGCTCTCATTAAAATAATAACAACTATTCAATAAATGAACACAAAAAAATTGGTAACTCTACATCCAGTCAATTTTTAAAAAATGTTCCTTAAAATTGGTCATTTTTAACATTATGGAGATAGGGAAAAGGCTGCGTGAAGTGACCCCCTTAATCTGTAACGTGAATAAAGCAAGTCCATCTGTTTTATTCTGAATAGGATATTTCACACACTTTGCTGGCTTAAGCGAACGCTGATAATTGTCCTTGAAACTGTTTTGACGGCTTGTATTTTCATTTATGCTCTTTGAACCTTCCAAAAGCATAGAATAAATTGAAGGTGGTATTATACCATCTACGCGCAAACGATTACTCAATGATGCTTTACTCCTTATTACATTTGATGACCTTGGCAAAGAGAAATTAAAATACGCAATGTCAGCTTTTTCTCTTTCACCGAAACACGAAATTAATGTGAGTTTATCAATCGAACGTCTATTTTGGAAGAAAGACTTTTTTAATACAATGCATTGTGCACCGCTATCTTCTAAAACTTTTAATTTTTTACCATCTACTAAAATGTCAACATATTTTAATTTATTTTGTGAGATATCAGTTAAAGCATTTGTTGAAATTCCAAACATTAAATTATTATCATCACCATTTTCATTTTCTATCATATTAACATGGTCACTGGATTGATTAATTCTAGGGGTATTTTTAAATCTTTGAGGACAATTTTTGGCAAAATGAGATTTGTTACATATGAAACACTTAATATCGCGATTGCCAGATACATATTTGTCATGGCCATTTATTGAAGGTTTTTCCGTTACTCTTCTTTGACCTTGATTAAATAAACGCCTGTTTTCGAATCCTATCGATAATTTGGAATTATAAGAAATCTCGCGGAGTGATTTGCCTTTCGACGCAAAATACAGATCACATTCTCGACCCATATCAAAGGGGTTTAGCCATTTTTCACCTGCTCTTACACAAATATGTGCAGATGTTTCACGATCCAGGGATTGAAAGAGTTTATCTGACACGATCAAGTCACATAATGATTTAAACTTTGAAACTTCTCTTAATTTACAATAATATTCAAACATAGCCGAAAGTCTGGATGAAAACTGAACATGCGACTCATTCGGAGATCTATGTGCGGAACGAAATGATTTAAGACATTCTTGTGGCGTTAGCTGATATTGTTTTAAAACCGTATCTTTTAATTTGTTGTAATCTCTCATTTCATCATCACTTATATAGATTAGAACATTATTGGCCCTATCTCCTAAAATATTAAGTAGAATTTCCGAATTTAGTTCTTCAGGAACACTTTTATGTATAAATGCTTTTTCTAGAGATTTAAAGAAAAGGTGAAAGTTTTCTGCTCTAGATGGAACGGGTGTCGCTAATATTTTCACAGATTTAATTAGATTCTCTAAACTTGGAGGTGATGACTCGACATGAGCACTGGCTGATTCATGTAAAGAAGAGTCATTTGGACTTAATTGTTTTAATTTCTCAAGTTCGATTTCTTTTTCTAACCTTAATAATTTTAATTTTTCCCGATCAGATTCATCATTAATAGCAGTTCGAGCTTTTCTATCATCAACCACTGATTTAATTAAATTTTTTACGAATTCTGAATCCGACTTGAAACAGTCACTATTTTCGATAATATTTTTTAAATCAACAATTTTTACATTTGATGGCACTTCTTCATCCAATTCTTGCGCGACGAGGAGAAGATCCTCTTTTCTTGTTGACGCATACATTTTAGAAATTAGAAAAAAAGAAATATTCTCCTACCTGATCGGTTGCAGCTGATGGAAACAATTCCTCCTTCGAAATGAATGGTAAGATGAAATCACAAAACCGTTCCTTGTTATCACTTGAGACTTTCTACTGCCGAAATGTTCTTTTTAATTCTTTTTTTTTTCAAAAGTTTCTTTCTAATTATTTTTTGCTTTTTCAAATCCTTTGAGAAAATTTTATCCGCACACACACAAAAACGGTCTGCATTAATCGCTGTTTATCCTAGGCAGAGCTCCCACTTGTGAAGTCCGGGTATCCACAATGATGATACTTCCGTTCATACTAAGTTATTTATTCTTATTTACAGCGATTAATATGTACAGACACTTGAATATAGTTAATTGAGAAAAGCGTAAGCAATGTTCACAATACAGATATACGAAGACAGTTCATTTCAGTCAGACGGTTGTGCTCCGTGCACTTATTTCGTAAAACAGTTTTACCAGTGATATGTCTCAGACACTCCATGTGCCCACTCTCACTTCGTAATGGCGTCTTCCCGCGCAAACGTCTTCTTTCCCCTAGCGGCATGTCGCCGAGACAGTAGCAGCGCTCTCTGGTGGTGAGACGTTCTAGGCGATAAGTCAAGTTCGATTCACACACACACACACACACACACACACATATATATATATATATATATATATATATATATATATTTGATCTTGAATATTGTTTTACCATAAGACAAGTGCTTTTATACATAACATTATAAATTATAATTTTATTCTACATAGGAATATTATATTTTCAGACATTGAAAATTATCTTTGTAAAATATGTTATTTGATTTTATTTGAGTTAAAAAGGTGTTTAATTTTATTTATTGGTGAATCAATTAATTTTATTTTAAACGAATTTTGGATGTGTATTATTAGAGTAAAAAATTACTTGTGTAAAACATTTCACAATGGCATATTTAGGACGCGCTCGAAAAGAAGATTTAAAGACACTAGCGAAAGAGCTTGGGTTGGTAGTGGGAGAGAATTTTAAAGTGATTCAACTGACAAACTCATTAGTAAATCGGACAATTATGATGAAACTTTGCTTAAGGGTATGTTCCAAGTTATTACCCAAGAACGTGTTGATAAAGAAGCTGCATCGTTGTTAGAGGTAGAAAATTTGCGAAAAGCACAAGTTTTGGCTGCTGAAAAAAATGTAGAAAAACAACAAAAATATGAGTTAGAAAAAATCCAATTACAGCTCGAATGTCAGCGCTTTCTTCCATGGATGCCCAGTCATGAACTGAAAATTCACAAGGAGTTAACCAGCTCCCAAACTTTGAATTAAATAATTTGAGCACTCTGTTGCCAAAATTTCATTCGAAAAAAGAACTAGGAATTTTTTTCAATGTCTTTGAACGACAGGCTAAATTCATGAAGTTGACTGAGTCCTCATGGATCCCTTACTTAATTAGTACCCTGCCATTTCATATTGCGTCTCTCATCGTTCGAGAACCCGAAGAAACACAAGAATATAAGAAAATTAAAGAAATGCTTCTACGAAGGTTTAAATTTAACAGAGAAAAATTCCGTCAGTTCTTTGTTCAACATAAGAAGGATCCCGATAAAACATGGAGAGACTTCTTTGACATTCCTGGGTTTTTTGAAGACTGGCTAGAGGAACTTGATGTCCATGACATTGAAAAACTGAAACAACTTATTGTTGCGATCCGATTAAAAAGAAAGTACCTCCCGAGGTTAAAGAACATTTCATTGACATCTGGTCAGATTGGATCACTCCGCTTATTTAGTTGAAAGGCTTGATACTTATGAAAACGTTCTTTGCGGTATAAGGAAATCCATACCATCAAAAGAAATTGTTTCCTTTCAAACAACAACCTCAAGATCGAAAACTCCATTTTCAAAGAGTTGAAAAGGTTAAAAATGAAGAACCCTCTGAAGTTGTATGGTATGTGTGTGGCTCACCAGATGTCATTAAACCAAAATGTCCTTCTTGTAAAGGAAAAGACAAGAGAAATCATGGAACTTTCAGTAGTGTGATTATTCAATCTGCATCTTGTCCATCAAAACAGCTGGCAACCCTCGAAGTGACTATCATTGGAGTCATGGGTACTGCTTGCGCAGACACTGACGCAACACTCAATTGCTGGTGAAACACTGTACCATATCTTGAAGAAACAAGGAACAACCTGTCTGCCACCATGGAGACAGCCCATGCGAGATATGCGCTGTGACTGTTAGTCAACCACTGATGTTACGATAGATTTTCCTACTAGGAGTCCTAATGAAATCAAAGAAATTCAATTAGAAGATGAAAACTTAATGAAAATAATTGATTGTCTAAAAGCAGTCAACCTGACTGAAGAATACAGAAATTGGAAACAAAGAGGTTTTTTAATGAATCGAGGTATCCTCTACAAATATGCTTAAGATTCTGTATCCGATGAAGCAAAACTGGTCATTCCAGAACATGAAAGAGATCAAATTCTCAAATTCCATCACGATGCTCCCACCGCAGGTCACTACGGCACGGAAGGAACATTTGACAGAGTTTCAAAGAGATACTACTGGAGGGGAATAAAAAAGTACATAACCAATTATGTAAAACATTGTATTGAATGTATGAGATACAAGCCATCCAATCAGAAACCTACTGGTTTACTCCAAACTCCAGTTCCATCACAAAGGTTTAAGACATTATCAATAGATTTGTTTAACCCTCTTCCTGTAAGCCATGGAAAGAAAAGGATCTATATTGTGGAAGATGTGACCACTAAATGGGTTTGAATTATTTGCATTGGAAGAAGCAACTGCAAAAGAATGAGCTTCCACCCTGGTAGTAGAAGTCTTCATGAGATATGGTGTTCCTCGAAGAATTATAAGTGATAACGGACCGCAGTTTGTGTCCGCTGCTATGCAACAACTTTGTTATTTATTGGATATCCATCAATCTTTAATCCATGTATACCACCCTCCGGCAAACCCTGTAGAGCGTAAAAACCGAGATTTAAAATCTCGACTAGCTATTCTTTTTAAGAACCGCCATGATACTTGGTCAGAAAAACTTCCTGTTATTTGTTTCGCACTCAAGACATCTAAGTGCAGTTCAATTGGAAAAACTGCTGCTTTTCTTAATTTTGGCCGAGAACAGCGCTCAATTGATGACATTACCTATGATTTTTGTGGAATTATTGATAATGACAACTTTCTAATTTTAATGACTCCTTATCTAAAGAAATTGGAAAAATTTACATCTGAAGCGAAGGAAATCTTGCAAGAACATCAAGAGAAA